>JBCFYV010002721.1:0-77694 GCA_039000515.1 Timema cristinae | reverse complement strand
CATCGTTGAACGAATATAGAGAGAGAAAGGGGGAGTTTGAAGAGGGATGAGAGAAACTAAGAGAGCGAGCAGAGGCATAATGTCAAAGAGGAGTTGAGAACAAATCCATGGGGAGTCCCGTACAAGATTGCGGCGGGGAAACTAAGACCACCAACGTCAATATCTACGTTGAGGAAAGAGAATGGAATGGGGTTCACGAAGGGCTGGGAGGAGTCGGCTAGCTTGTTGTTGGAGACGCTTCTCCAGATGATAGTGTACAGACAGATAATGCGGAGCAGAGAAGAAAGAGGTGGGAGTTGGTCGGGTATACGAGGAGGAGGGAATGGCTGACGAAATTGGGACTCTTGAGGTAGAAATGGAGATCGCCAAGCTTAGAAAAGAAAAGCACCTGGACGGATGGGGTGATGAATGAGGCGTTGCGGGAGGGAGCGACGATCTTGGCACCGATAATTGCGGGGTTATTTAATGAGTGTTTGAGGCAAGGTAAGGTACCAGACATCTGGAAGCAGAGTACCGTAGTGATCTTGGGGAAAGGTGAGGATAAGGATCCGGTGGAGCCCAAGTCTATAGGCCGATCTGTCTCCTGAACGTCTGTGGGAAGTTACAAGAGAAGATACTAGCAGCCAGTTGCATAGCACAGAATGGAGGTGGGGATGAATCCAAACCAATATGGGTTCAGGAAGGGAAGGTCAACGGAGGATGCACTGTCAAGGGCAATGGAAGTAATAGATCAAGAGGAAGCAAAGTTATGTGGCAGGAATTTTTTATAGATGTAGCCGGAGCCTTTGACAACCTCTGGTGGCCTTCTCTTTTCGAGGAACTCAGGAGGATGAAATGCCCAAGGAATTTAGTATAAGAGTTATAAAGATTATTGCACGAATAGGTATGCGACTATTGAGGGCGGATGGAGGAAATTAGAGAAGAGGCTGACAAAGGGGTGCCGCAAGGCTCTGTGAGCGGACCTATATTCTGGGACATCATGTTGGAGCGAGGATTATTAGAGGTGGAAAACTCAGAGGAAACGGTGGCAGTAGTGGCTTTTGCGGACGACATTCTAATAATTGTAAAAGGAAAATCTAGGATTGAGATGCAGAACAATGCAAATGGAGCTTTAAGAAAATTTAACAGTTGGTGTAAAAGTGTAAAATTGGAACTCTCATTGGGCAAAACAAAATATATGATCTTTAAAGGAAACGTAGGTGAGAGAGGACCTATAGTCAAAGTAGAGGGAAGAAAAATAAATAGGGTGAAGACTTATAGGTATCTCGGAATAACGATGGATGAGAAAAGATATTTTGCAGTGCATATAGAACAAATTGGAGCAAGGGCCACTGCTGTCATGAATAAGATCATCAATATCGGACAAAATAGGTTTAGGTTGCCCTTGAAGGTAATTAAGATCTATAGCCAAGCATTGATGGGGGCCATTATGGGGTATGGAGCGAGCGTGTGGGCACATCGTCTGAACAATGGAACACGTCGGAGGACTGTATTGAGCATACAGAGGAGTGTGTTATTGAGGCTGACAGGGGCCTATAGAACAACGGCTACGGACGCGCTCACGGTCATCCTCGGTGAGGTCCCCATGGACCTGGTTATAACGGAGAGGGCAGCGCGGTATTGGCTGAGGAAGGGAAACCTAGAAAGGGTGGCTGACCTCACAGGGCCGGGAGTAGCATCAAAGAAGGAAATAAGTGTAGCCTTGCTAAATTTCTGGCAAAGAAGATGGGACGAGAGCACGACGGGAAGAAGGACTCATGCGTACCTGGGCAATGTTATTGAGAGGTTGGGGATGAACCATTTTCGGCCGTCTGCGGGCCTGATACATTACCTCTCTGGAAAGGGTCCATACAAGGAATCTTTGAAGCGACATGGCTTGGTTGAGACGGACAGATGTGACTGTGGAGAGGTGGCGACTCCAGACCATATCGTCTTGGAGTGCCCACAGTACTTGGATATAAGGCTAGAACATCAAGTGCACATACAAGGAGAACTGGTAGGAAATGTAATAAGAGACAAGGAAAAATGGAAATATTTAGATGAAATAGCTGAAGGAATCACGAAAAGGGAGAGGGATCGTTACCTGGCAGAGTTAAAGGAAGCTAGGAGAGCCATGGGGGGAAGGAGGGGTGAAGATGGGGGAGTCCAGCAGCCCGGAAGACGAGAGCAAGAGGATGAAGTGGAAGATGAGAGTGAAGAAAGTGAAGAGAGTGAAGAGATGGACTAAAAAGTGAGGTGGAGCGTGAGTTAAGCAGAAGGAAGGTGGTGGAAGGGAAGAGTACTTTACAGATACCAGCAGTATCCCAGTGAAAGGGAGACAACTGGAAGCCAGCTGCGTGGGAACGCAACTGATGTAACCAGGGGAAGAACCCTGCGCTGGAGATAGGGAAGGAGGAAGACCAAAGGACGAGATGAAGAACAATAAACAAGAAGAGGAACAAATAACAAGATGGTGTCTGGAAGGAAATAAGGAGTGGACTGTAGAATCTAGGGATTTCATAGTTAGGGGAGGGGGTATAAGTTAGGATAGTTTAGTTATAGGGGTAAGGAAGGTGCTGCAGTGGAACGCTAGAGTAGGATGGTTAGCTACGACCAATAGGGCGCCTCCCAGGTGGCGGATAGGGGGATGCTCGTCGCCGTCACCAGGAACCACTTTGTGGAGCTAGGTGGCGGCGAAGGGTACCGGGGAAATAAAATACCCGGGGCGGACCATGTAGTGAAGATTGAGGATATAGCACGTTGTTAATTACCAAGGAGATAAGAATATAATGGATAATATAAGGAAAATTGGCAAAAGAGTAAAGAGAGAAGGATGAAGAGCCTGGATTAAATATAAGGAGCCAGGTTATAAAGATACCAGGATGGTAAATAAAAAAAAAAAGTCCCTATCTAAACATCTATGTAAACATCTTGGAGAGCAAAGGGGTGAAAGTGATCTCAACCAGACGAGCGCCCTACCTAATACTGGGAAAAGGAGAGCATTATCTGGTGACGACATATGCGTGGGATGGGAACAGCTGGCCGGGGAATGAGTTTTGGGATGGAAGGTTTGGGTCCACCGGAGATTCGGCGGCCGCGTCTTCCACCCTGATATCTCAGGTGCACAACCCGGCGATAAACCCACATGTGTTAAGAAATGTGCGAGTGGTGTGTGAGGATTCCCGCATGGCAATACTGGAAAAGGATGCTATACACCCTTTGAAGGGAAGAGAGGAGGACCTCGAGGAGGAGGTGGCCAAAGTCTCCTCAACAACAATAACAGAAGACCTGAAGGAAAGGTGAAAGAGATGGAACATCCAACGGATGAAGTTTTGGGTGAAGGGACCGGTGGTGATGAACGGGAAGGAAATTAAGAACAAAGGAAAGGGGGTAAAAGAGGAGGTCAAGAAGAGGAAGGAAAAGTAGGCACCTCGGCGGGGGGGGGAGTGGGGGGAGGAAGAAAAGAGACATGAAGCGGAGGAGCCGGCGCTGGTGGGAGAAATAGAGGTGGAGAAGGAAGGTGGTGAGGAGCAAGAATCTAAGAGATTGGCAGGAGAGGGTACGGGTTATAATAATTTTGAGGAGATCCTCCAACTCTCAATGAGGCATGTTGTTAGGACCGGGCATGAGAAGGGCAGAACCATCGCGTTTTGGACACCAGAAGCCCTGGATAGAATCCAGCTAAAGGCGATAAACCTCCCAACGGAATGTCAACCACTCCTTGAGAAGATAGGGAAGGTGTTTGATAGAAGAAGAGAAACGATGGATACGGAGGAATGGTATAAACATTTTGTCTAGGCAAACGGTCGCGTAGCAATCGACTCGAAGGAGGCTTGGCACAAGTGTTATGTATTTACTCATAATCCCTGATGGGAAAGAAAATTAAGAAAATCAGAATTGGGCAGTTGAACGCTATGCGGAGCGTGGCCGTGATGGATGAGATCAGGAGAGTGGTTGGAGAACTTAACATAGATATAATGTGCCTCCAAGAGCCCTATATTACGAGAGGTGGTAAAATCGTGGGGGCGCAATTACCCCTGGGGGCTAGATCAGTGTATAGTGGAGATAGAGCGATGAGTATTATAATAGTCATGCGCGGGGACCTCACGATAACAAGGGTGGATCAATATTGCCACGAGAAAGTCACTTGAGTGGAAGTAAGATCTAGTACATGCGAGTTTATCCTAGTCAATATGTACTTCCAGTATAGAGAAGAGATAGAACCGTACCTAGAACAGCTAGAATATATAGTAGATACCTTTAGGGGAAGGCCGCTTGTAGTGGTAGCGGATGCAAACGCGAGATCACCTCTATGGTTTAGTGATGATTTCAGAAGAGCTGATGGGAAGGTAGGAGGATATAGAGCTTATAAAAGAGGTGAGAAATTGGTGGAGACTATCGAAACTAAGCAACTGGAGGTGATGAACGTGTTTGGGAACCCGCCGACCTATGTGGGAGCTACAGGGGCTAAATCTAATATAGATGTGACTCTATGCAGCAGAGAGGCGGCAGGTATGATTCGAGACTGGAAGGTACTGGACGGGATAGCAATAAGTGACCACAATATGATCACCTTTGAGGTAGTGGAGGAATGGATGAAGTGGAGGGAGAGTCTAGAATAAGATTCAACATGAAGAAGGCCAATTGGGAGAAGATGAGAAGGGAGTTGGTCTTTCCGTAGAGGATTGAGAGAGGGGGCAACGTGAATGCAAAGGCAAAAGAACTAACCAGGGCTGTACAACGAGCAATGAGAGCCGCCATCCCGGTGAGGAAAGGGGGGAGGGTCATCACACAGGGTAACAATTTTTGGAACGATGGACTTAGAAGACATAGGGCAAGGGCGAGAGCTGCACGTAGAAAATATCAAGCGGAGATGGATCCAGCGGCAAAGGGATTCCTGTTGGAAGAATACAGAGACAAGAAAGGAGACTACAAAGCCGCCCTTGCTCTAGCGAAAAGTGAGGGATGGGAAAGGTATGTGCAGGAGCAATTGAGAGCGAATGCATGGGGAATACCTTTCCAAATGGCGACGGGCAAAGTGAGGCCCCCTACGGTCATCTCAACACTCAGGAAACCGGGTGGAGGGATGACGTCGGGGTGGGAGGAGTCAGTGAGGTTGATGGTGAGCTCGCTGCTCCCGGATGACGATGGGGTGGACAGTGAGAATCAGGGTGAGATGAGAAGGCAAATGACGGAACTATACCCAAATGAGGACAGGACCGACACAGTGACGCAGGAGGAAGTGTTCAGATTTATAGCCAGAATGAAAAGGAAGAAGGCACCGGGACCTGATGGAATCAGTGTCGAGGTCCTTCAGGCCATCAGTGAACAGGTAGCACCCTTCTTAGCGGAGCTATTGAATGAGTGCACCACTCAAGGCAGGGTCCCGAATGTGTGGAAGCAGAGTGAGGTAGTCATTCTTAGTAAGGGTGATGAGAAGGATCCACAACTCCCGAAGTCGTACAGGCCCATATGCTTGTTAAACGTCTGCGGCAAGCTTCAGGAAAAGATAATGTGTGAAAGGTTGACATTACATAGAAGAATAGTAGGTATGCATGAGAAACAGTACGGCTTTAGGAAGGGTAGGTCCACGGAGGATGCTATCTGTGAGGCTGTAAATCTGATTGAGGGGTGCACAGGGAAGCATGTGATGGGACTATTCGTGGACATCTCGGGGGCATTTGACAATCTGTGGTGGCCCGCCCTTTTTGAGAGCCTAAGAAGGATACGATGTCCGGGGGACCTCTACAGAGTCTTCCTGGACTATTGCAGGGACAGATATGCAACCTTGAGATGTCCGGGGACAGAGATTAGTAAACGATTAACGTAGGGATGTCCCCAGGGGTCGGTCTGTGGGCCGATCTTCTGGGACATAGGACTGGAACCTGGACTGACAAAAGTGGAGGCTCTCCCGGGAACGGCAGGGGTGGTCGCCTTCGCTGACGACTTGTTGATTGTAGTAGAAGCAATGTCAAGGATGGAATTGGAGACAAAGAGCGAAGCCGTGCTTGCGGGGCTCAACTCTTGGTGTAAGAGAGTCAAGTTAAGTCTAGCGCCGGCGAAGACGGCGTATGTGCTGTTCCGGGGAGGGCTGAAGAGAAACCCTATAGTGAGACTGGAGGGACAGACTATAAGACGAAGTGAGAACACCAGATACCTAGGCGTTGTGCTAGATGAGAGGGGAAATTTCATAGCGCACGTGGAGAACGTATGCGGCCGAGCATTAAGAGTTATGAACAAGAACATTAACATCGGCATGGGGAGTTTTAGGCTGCCAATGAGTTGCATAAGGCTCTACCATCAGGCGCTGCTAGTCTCCGTCGTGGGCTATGGGGCCGGAGTCTGGGCGCATCGCTTAAAACAGGTAATGCAGAGGCGGAGGGTGAGAAGTTTGCAAAGAAGCATACTCCTCAGGCTCTCTGGGGCGTACAGAACAGTGGCGACTGAATCATTGTGTATAGCGCTGGGTATCTGGCCTCTGGACCTGGAGATAAGGAGGAGAGCGGCTCTGTACTAGCTGAGGAGGGGGAATCTGAATAAGGTGACACAACAGACCAGGGAGGGTGTGACATCGAAGAGGGGGATCCGGGAGGCTCTCCTGGATGAATGGCAGGAGGAGTGGGACAGGAGTGAGAAGGGGAGGAGAACCTATCGGATCCTCCCGTCGGTGAGAGAGCGTCTGGAGATGACGCACGTAGAGCCTTCCGCAGGGATGGTGCATTTTCTGACGAGGCACGGGCCGTACAGAACAACTCTTCATCGACTTGGACAGGTGGACGGTGACAAATGTGAGTGTGGAAGGGAGTCCACACCAGAACACGTCGTACTAGAGTGCGAGTTAACGATTAATTATAGAGGTAATGCAGGTACCACTGCAAGCAGGCACGATCTATCATATAGTTCGCGACGTGGACAGGTGTGGGCTACTGGACAGGATAGCTGATGATGCGTCCAAGAGGGAAAGGGAGAGGTACTTAGCGGACATAAGAGCGAGAAGGCGACAAATGGGGCAAACGAAAGAAGACCTAAACGCGACCATTAGAGACGGAGATTCCATAATCAGTAGCGGAGTTGGGACAGACGAAGACGAGACTTTTGACCGGAACTGGTGCCTATGGTAGGGAACAGGCGGGCAGGCTGCGGGCTGGTTGGTAGGATGGACTGGGTGTGACTCCTGGAGATCCGGAGTCCAGCCGATAGAGGCACCCGCTGGATTCCAGCAGTGAGGATTGCTGATGTACCAGTGGGTGCCGAAATCCCGGCTGGGATGGATAGTAGAGGGGAGAAACATGTGGGGGGTATAACCTGGAGCTCGGGCGACTAGGCAAAAGATGACTGGAGCTGGGTCGGAGCGATCGGGAACCCAAATGGAGCGGGATGCCTGGCCGGAAGATGGGAAGATTAGATTAAGTGAATTGTAAACAATTGTGTTTTTAATATTAAATGTGAGCTACTGTTATGCTAGGTTAAGTTAGTATTAGGTCCACAATAAGTGGTTTCGTTAGTGAGTAGGCGGAGCGAGAACTCCGGTAGGGCGCCTCCCCAGGTGGCGGATAGGGGGATGCTCGTCGCCGCCACCGGGAACCACGTCCCTGGGGGCGTGGAGTCTGGAGGAGGGGAGGAGTACCGGGTGATTTAAGTACCCGGGGCGGACAAACTAGTAGCAGATAGGAACAATAAGGACATTAGAATAAGTGTTATAATCAATAATTATCTTATATTAAACAAAAAGGACATATATTTGTAGGCAAGAGTTAAGCTGATAGAGAATAATAAGCTCCAAGTTAAAATATAGGTATTGGAGCATGTAATTCAATCAAATTGTTTAAAAAAATTGTCCCTATCTAGTGCCGGGCGGGAGCGGACGTGTTTAGAGAAGCTCCCGGATTTTCCATCATAAAACCGGTTTAAATTATAGTGTGGTGAAAAATTTGGTATACGTTTTGTTCGGAAGCAAGAGAGGAGTGGACTGTAGTTGGAAGTGTAAGTCTACCTATAATATTTTGAGAGATATAGGTAAAAAAACTGTGGACAGGAAAGTAAGGGGAAATTTGAAACTTGAACTGTATGGGGGGAAAGAGGGAGTGTTTCTAGGTATTTTGCTTTTGAAAGTGTGAAAATCGAGTGTAAATTGGCCGAGTTATAACCGTGGGAACTCGAGGTCAAGAGCGGTCATCGGCGACACGTGTCGACCGAGTAGTGTGCGCGCGTCTTAGAACACTTGGGGTCTGAGTAGTAAGCGGGACATCTGGGTCCAAATTTTCGGAACCCTATAACTCCCAGAAAAACGGTGGTGTAGAGTTCTGGTGGCCATAGGGGTTGGCAGGAGAACCGGCTGTGCCCATTTTCAGTAGTGGTTTTCGGGAAAAACCCAAAGGGGCAAATTTCATTGGAACTGCTTTCTGGTGTGATTAAGAGGTGGAACCGAGTTTGGGAAGGTGCAAGGGTGGTGGTGGATTGTGATCCAGCCAAATCCAGTGGCGTGAGTTGGGAAAAATCCAAGTGCGATTCGTTTTCGGAATTTGGCTATTTGGCCGTTTTCTCGTGGTTTTGGAGAGTGCGGAAGGATGATAGGAGTGCAGATACTAGAAAACTATTTTAATTTCAGTGGTGGCTTGTGGGGTAAAGAGGGGGCGCCTAGCTGCTTGGGTTATGGTTGGACTGCAAAGGCAAGAATGCCAATAAATAGGAGCCCGAATCGGGGGGGGAGAGAAAAAGGGGAAACCTAAGGATGGAGAAGGGCAGTATAGGAGGATTCAGTGATAAGGAAGAGGATAGTGCAACCAGAGGAAAACCGTCTGAGTGAGGACAAGCAGAAAAAGGAGAAGCTGAAGAAGAAAGAAGATGAGGTGAGAGGAGCAACGGACAAGGATGTGCCAGAAGAGGTGGGAGGTCCTGATGAAGAGGAAGTGGGAAGAAAAATAGTCGCCGGAGAGAAGACGTCGTATGAGGCAGGTCAAGTCACCAAGAATTACATCGACGGGCTACTAGCGGCAAGGAAGGTGGAAAGTACGGTGATCAGCAAGTTGAAGAACCGGATAGATGAGCTGGTGGCTCGTATGACTCACCAGGAGGGGCAGATTCATCAGCTGAATCTGGAAAACGCCAGATTGAGGAACGAGGAGAGGAAGTGGTTGGCAGGAGGGGAGTCGACGGGGAGGAGGCCCACTTTCGCCCAGGTAGCGGCAGCGGGGACCTCGACGGGTCCGGCGGCTCGGCTGACTCCGGCCTTGAGGATAGAAAAAGAGCAGGTGAATAAAAGTTCAAAAGTATTTGTAACCTCGAGCAAAGGGGAAGACACTAAGGCTATCCATGCGAGAGTGATGTCCAAGATAAACCCGACGCAGGAAAGGATTCGCATCCGTTCCATCAGGCCAGCCGGTAAGTCCGTAGTAATAGAGACTGAGAATGATGAGGACAGGGAAAAGGTGAGAAAGGGCGTCCAAGCGCTTGAGGGGCTCAAGTGCGAGGAGCCAAGAAGAAGGAGACCGCTAGTAACAATCTATGACGTACCAGTGGACATGACAGAGGAGGAGCTGAAGGAGGTGGTCTTTTTTCAAAATTTAGAAGGGCAAGTCACCAGAGAGGAATTTGAGGAGGGATTCGAGCTTAGGTTTCGAACGGGTAAAAGGGAGAGGAGGGTGACCAACCACGTGGTGGTCTCCCCAAAAATAAGGAGATTGCTTGTTGGTGGGAGGGTTTACCTCCGTTTCACAAGCGTCTCAGTGAAGGACTTTCTGGTAGTGACCCGGTGTAACCGCTGCATGGATCTGGGGCATAGGGTGAAGTTTTGCCCTAAGAAGGACTCGGTCTGTGGGAGTTGCGGAGAAGCGGGTCATGAAATAAAGGACTGTAAAGAGAAAGTAAAAAAGTGTATTCCGTGCCAGAGTCGAGGCAAGGAAAGATGTAAACACCCCAATACTAGGGAATTGCCCACGTACCAGCTCCTCCTGGACAGGCAGATACAGGATGTACCGTCTTTCACCCTCATCTATTTAAAACAAATGGAGCGTGCAGGAGAGCAGAAGAGATACAAGAAAATAATGTTGGTAAGTTTATTAGTTATATCAGAAACAACAAACATAGTACAATGTCAAAGTATAGCTAAATAGCTGAAAATATTCATAATAGGAATTTTACTCTATTAAAGATATGACCCAGAGATTACAAAGTTAAATTCAGAGTTAAGGTTCAGTTCAGGGCCCACTCAAGAGATCCGACCCGTGGATACCTGGTTACAAGTTCATTGGTGAGGTTCGCCTATAATGTCAATATTTCGAGATACTAATTTATAGAGTCCTCGTACTAACCCTAGCAGCCTAAGCACATACATGCTATACATTTACCTCTCCACTCATTATCAATATGAAGTTAAGCCCTAACTGGCTATAGGTAACAATTCAGCATGATAGCCCAAAATAAAGTTAACTCTATTAGACCGCTAGGCCGTCACTTTCATTACCTTACATAACTGAGCTTAACTACATATAAACATGATTAAACTTCATGAGCTGAAGCTTTAGTTTCATTTTATCAAACCCTAAACTAGTAAACCTTATATCACTATACGTTACTAAGTTCAATTACCTATACATACAACTATGGTTAAACCTCATATGTTGTTATTTTAATAACCTTAACATCTGCTTGCAAGTATATCCTAGACTTATAACTCAAGTCTAACCTACTATACAATTTTAGGACCAATTCTATTAATGTTTCGGCTAGAAGAATCCTATGAGGCACATCAACAATACATGGTGTCTGAGAGACGACAATCCTACTCATTTAATATTTACATAAAGAACCTGATAATTTAAATTTAAATACAGAGCCATGCTCTCGGCCTAAAAATCACAGATACAACCAAATTCCAAGTTAACGTCAGATACGCCATAATGGCTGTCCCCATTATTTAACTCCAATGATTGCCCTCAATAACCATTTCAGTCTAACCTGCGCTAACATAACGCCAATAAAACGTGTTTACGCCTAACACATAAAGCATAATAAAGTACTAAAGTTTAGTTTCATATAAAGATTATTTTACACCCCGGTTGAATGCACCCCAAGTATGATCGATTAAGGTAAGAGTGAAGATAGCACTTAAGGTGCACCAAAAGGATCAAAGTAAATTTTGACAAGCCGTGGATACGCCACTTAAACCCCATTAGTCATGAACCAAGTTAAATCTCTCGAAGTTAAGCCTAAACGGTAAATTTAGAAAACAGTTCCCCCCCATAATAATGCCAAAAGGAATTTAAAAGAATAAGTAATCCCAGAAGAGACGTCGGAGAACACCCTCACCTTAATGAGCCTGTGGTATAGTTAGTAGAGATTAGAAGCATACAGTCCTTTTTATACGATTGGTGAGCGTCGATTCTGACCTCAGAGAGGGGGGAATGAGGGAAGGAATAAATGAACGAAAGGAAACGAGCAGCGCTCAGGTGGGAGAAAATGGCAGCTCTGGGGTTTTAAAGATAGCGCTGATAGCATTTAATTTTAGGAGAACCGGAAACAGCTCAAGTCAAGTTCGACGATTTCTTCTTGGTGGGCGGGGCCTTAATCACAGTCGAAGTGAAGGCAGCGGCCCCCCTCTCAGTGTCCGTTGGGTTTTCTTGAGTGCGTGCGTGTCCAAGGCGAGCGGAAAATGGGCCCGTTCAGCAGGCAGGTGGTGAGTTTAGCCCCATATTACTTGGCGTTGAATTGGTTGAACTCGTACTCGTTTCTAAGATCGTTACAAGGACACTGAATATGAATAGGGACATCAAGGAGCTAATAGTGATACTGACTAACATATTGGACAAACTTAAGGGGGACGACAATGGGGCAATGGATGGCAGTCTGGAAGGAAAGGCGACCATACAGGAGGGAAGAGGAGCTGCCCTTCCAGGGTAAGAAGGAATAGGAGCTGGGCGGAAGCCTATAGGGGAGGAAGGGAAGCAGGGGGGAAATCAGTCGAGGGGGTGGGAGAAGGAGAGCGTAACTTGGTGAGACCTGTTGGGGGAATAAGTGAGACAAGGGAGGAGAAGCAGCAAGTAGGTGGGGAGATTGGTAAGATTAGTAAGAGGGTGGCCTTGTCGGTTGAGTCGAAAGCTTGTCACCTAGAAAGGGGGAAAGAACGGATGGCTGAGGGAGGTGAGGTATCATCAACTACAGAGGAACTGAAGGAGAAGAGGAAGAAGTGGAATCTTCAACGAATGAAGTTTTGGGTAAAGGGACCAGTGGTAGTTAATGGGAGGGAAGTGGGAATGAAAAGGACTGGGGGAAGGAGGAAGAGGGTAGGAGTAAGGAGGGGAAGAGTGGAGAGAGAGAGGAAAAAGGAAGGGAGACAGGGCAGCTGGAGGAGAAGAAGGAGGTGAAAGTAGAAGAGAAGGAATTGAGGGATTCGTCCAAGATGGCAGAGCCGGGTTTAATATATGAGAACTTTGAGGAGACCCTGCAGCTATCCAGGCTGGAGGAGCCACAAACTCTCAGCTTGGCATTGAGGCATATAGTTAGGACGGGTCATGATAAGGGCATGTTCATCGCTTTTCCTATTCCTGAGGCGCTGGATAGAATCCAATTGAAATCGGCGAATCTTCCGACGGAGGTTGTACCACTGCTGGGTAAGGTTCAAAAAGTGTTTGACAGGCGTGATGAGAAATTAGACATGGAAGAGCTGTACAAACACTTAAGGCAGTGGATGACTTAGGGTTGGATATAGTGTGCCTTCAGGAGCCCTACATAACGAGGGGTGGCAACATCGTCGAAGCTCAATTACCTCCAAGGGCAAGGTTAGTGTACGGTGGTGAGAGGTCTATGAGTCTGATCATAGTTATAAAGGAAGATATAACAATAACAAGGGTGGATCAATTTGCCACGACAAGGTCACTTGCGTCGAAGTAAGAGCTGACGCGGGAGTGTTTTTCCTTGTCAACATGTACTTCCAGTATAGGGAGGAAATAGAGCCCTATCTGGAACAGCTAGGTGTGATTGCAGATACCTTTAGGGGCAAACCGCTTGTGGTCGTTGCGGACGTGAACGCGAGATCACCTCTGTGGTTTAGTGACGATCTGAGAAGGAGGGATGGAAACCTAGGTGGGCTCAGGGCCTATAGGAGGGGAGAAAAGCTTTTAGAAGTAATAGAGGTAAACCAGTTAGAGGTGATGAATGTGTACGGGAATCCACCGACCTATGTGGGAGCCACAGGTGCCATGTCAAATATCGATGTCACCTTGTGTAGCCGTGAGGCGGTTGGGATGATAAGAGACTGGAAGGTACTGGACAGGTTAACCATAAGTGACCACAATATGATCACCTTTGAAGTGGAGGGAGGCATGGCCATGGTTGAGAGGATGACTCGGGTGAGATTTAACATGAAGAAGGCGAACTGGGACAAGCTCAGGAGGGAGTTGATATTGCCAGAGAAGATAGAGGAGGGAGGTAATATAAACGCAAAGGCGAAGGAGCTGACGAGGGCAATACAGAGAGCCATGAGAGTTGCCATTCCAGTGATAAAGGAGAAGTTCCACAATAGACTGAATGGATTTTGGGGAGGCAGACTGATGAAGCTCAGGAGTTTAACGAGGACGGCCCGTAGAAGATATCAGGCGGAAGTGGACCCAAGGGCGAAGGGGGTTTTTGCTGGGTCTATATAGGAAAAGGAAGGGGGAATATGAATCCGCCCTGGTCTTGGCGAAGAGTGAGGGCTGGGAGCGTTATGTTCAGGAGGAGCTAAGAACGAACGCTTGGGGGGTACCATTTCAGATGGCGACCGGGAAGATAAGGCCCCCAGCCATGATCTCAACGCTTAGGAGGCCGGGCGGAGAAATGACCTCTGGATGGGAAGAGTCGGCGAGGCTCCTTATGGAAACCTTGCTACCAGATGACAATGGACTAGACGAAGACGAGGAGCAGATGAGGATGAGGCGACAGATGACGGAACGGTATGGGGACGATGCTGGAACGGAGCCGATAACTCAGGCTGAGGTTATCAGGGTCATAGCTGAAATGAAAAGGAGGAAGGCACCTGGGCCCGCTGGAATTCGGGTTGAGGTCCTTCAGGCGGTCAGTGAGCAAATAGCACCCTTCTTGGTAGAGCTGCTGAACGAGTGTATGGCACAAGGGAGAGTGCCTAACGTCTGGAAGCAGAGTGAGGTGGTGATACTTAGTAAAGGTGACGAGAGGGACCCGCAACTCCCAAAGTCGTACAGGCCGATATGTTTGTTGAACGTATGCGGTAAGCTGCAGGAGAAGGTCATATGCAATAAATTAGCCATGTATCGAAGAGCGGTGGGAATGCACATGCAGCAGTACGGCTTCAGGAGAGGCAGGTCAACGGAGGATGCTATTTGTGAAGCTATGGCCTTGGTCGATAGGTTACGGGGAAGTATGTTGTAGGGTTGTTCGTGGACATCTCGGGAGCCTTTGACAACTTGTGGTGGCCGGCTCTGTTTAAAGCGATGAGGGATATACGGTGTCCGGGGGATCTCTATGGGGTCTTCTTGGACTACTGTAGAGATAGGTATGCGACCCTGAGGTGTCCAGGAACTAAGATCTGTAAGAAATTAACTAAGGGCTGTCCCCAGGGGTCGGTCTGTGGGCCGATCTTCTGGGACATAGGACTCGAGCCTGGATTAACGTTGATTGAGGCTCTCCAGGGAACGGCGGGAGTGGTCGCCTTTGCTGACGATTTGCTGATCATAGTGGAAACCGAGTCAAGATTAGAACTAGAAACCAAGAGTGGAGCCGTACTTGTAGGGCTCAGCTCTTGGTGTAAACAGGTAAAATTGAGCTTGGCGCCGGCAAAGACGACGTACGTGCTGTTCAGGGAGTCTTAAAGAGAGACCCTGCAATTAGGATGGATGGGACTATAAGGAGAAGCGGGAACACCGGATATCTGGGGGTCACACTTGACGAGAAGGGGAATTTCCTTACGCACGTGGAGAACGCGTGTGGTAGATCTCTAAGAATTATGAATAAGATCATTAGCATAGGTATGGGGAGGTTTAGTCTACCTATGAAGTGTGTTAGGCTCTACCATCAAGCACTGCTAGTCTCCGTCGTGGGTTATGGAGCTAGTGCCTGACAAAACACATCGGCTAAGGCAGGTGACCCAAAAGGCGAAGCTGAGAGGACTGCAGAGGAGTATACTTCTCAGACTCTCAGGTGCTTATAGAACAGTAGCGACCGACTCGTTGTGTTTGACGCTGGGTATTTGGCCCCTCGACTTGGAGGTTAGGAGGAGGGCTGCTCTATACTGGCTTAGGAAGAGGGACATGGATAAGATTAGGACGCTGACAAGGGAAGGGGTAGAGACCAAGAGACAGATCCGGGAGGCTCTCCTGGACGAATGGCAGATGGACTGGGACGAGAGTGCGACGGGCAGGAGGGCTTATCGGATCTTTCCTAGTGTCAGGGAGCGTCTGGAGATGGCACATTTGGAGCCCTCCGTCGGGATGGTTCATTTCCTGACGGGCCACGTGCCGTATAGAGTGGTCCTTTTCAGACGGGGACTGACTGATAGTGGTGATTGTGACTGTGGGGGGGAGGCCACGCCTGAACATGTCGTGCTGGAATGTGGATTAACGCAAGAGATGAGGGCAGATTTGCAGGTACCCTTGCAGGCGGGTGCGATTTTCCACATTGTAAGGGATATGGACAGGTGGGATTTCCTGGACAAAATAGCGGATGACGCGTCTAAGAGAGAAAGGGCAAGGTATGTTAGGGACATACGGAGAAGAAGACGTGGGGAGAGACAGGACGATGACTTGGACGAGACAATTAGGGAGACGGACATTTCGACTGGGAGTGACGAAGGGACAGACATTGACGAGATATTTGACAGGAACTGGTGAACAGAGAAGAGTGGGATGACATAGGGTTAGGGAGGCTGGAATGATGTGCAAGGATGAGTCTCCTGGCGTTCCGGAGATCGACCGAGGAGAACCTCAGCTGGATTCCGGCAGTGATCATTGCCGAGGTACCAGTTGGGCTGTGAATACCGGTCGGGAGAGGCAGGGAGGGAAAGATATGGACGGTAGGAGGAAATCCCCTCTGCTCGTGTGACCCCCGTGCTTGGGGACAAGTGCGTGTTGGGCCGGAGCGGTTGGGCCTTCTGGCCGTCGGGGCCCCCTCCAAAGGCTGGCGACAGTCGGGCCGAGGTGGTGATTGGGATAGCTGTCAGCCACAAGAAGAGGGAAGAGGTAGTGGTAATTAGAGTAAAAGACTATATATTGTATTAAGGATAACCTATGCATTTGTTATTAAGTTTAAGTACATTAAATTAGATTTAAGTTAAGATTAGGTCCGGAAAGAAGTGGTTTGGCTAGTGAGTGGGCGGAGTGAGATCTCCGGTAGGGCGCCTCCCAGGTGGCGGATAGGGGGATGCTCACTGTCGGACACTCGGGCTGCGGCTCTGAAAACATGGTCCCAGGCGGCCGCAGGGCGAGTCACTGGCGGGAGGTACCGGGGGCATTAAATACCCGGGGCGGACCAACTATTAGGGAACACGAGACCTGTTGGGAAAGTAAGGACATTAGGTTAGGAGCTTAGTCATAATTAGTTTTAAATGTAAAATGGAATAGAGGTAGAAGAGGATAAATCAGTACATGAGTAGGATAAGACGCCCCAATTTATGTTTAGGTATTGGGGTAAATAGATTAGGATAAATGAAAAATAAGTCCCTATCTGTATGTATTGTATGCCTCCAAGAACCGTATATGACGAGGGGTGGCAGCATCGTTAATTCCCAGTTACCGCTAATAGCGAGAGTCGTGAGTGGAGGCGAACGCTCGATGAGCATGATAGTGGTGCTGAATGATGGGGTCACAATAACAAAGATAGGTCAGCATTGCAAAGATAAGGTCACTTGTGTTTAAGTAAGAGCGAACAAAGGAGAGTTCATCCTCGTCAATATGTATTTCCAGTATAGGGAGACGATAGAGCCTTACTTAGAAAAACTGGAGCAGATATTGGGTACGTTCAGGGGAAAACCTGGGGTGGTGGTGGTGGTGGCGGATGTGAATGCGAGATCACCTTTGTGGTTCAGCGACGATATAAGAAGAACAGATGGAAAGAGGGGTGGATGGAGAGCTTATGGAAGAGGGGAGAAGGTGGTTGAGATGATCGAAGCGAACCGATTAGAGGTGATGAACGTGTTCGGTAATCCGCCGACCTATGTGGGGCCCACTGGAAGTAAATCCAATATTGATGTAACACTCTGCAATCAGGAGGCTGCGGGGATGATCTCTAACTGGAAGGTACTGGACGGGGTGACAGTGAGTGATCACAATCTGATAACATTTGAAGTGGAAGGAGGAAAGACGGCCAGAGAAATAAGCACCAAAGTAAGATATAATTTAAGAAAGGCTGACTGGGACAAACTTAGAAGAGAATTTGTCATGCCGGAACCTATAGAGAGAGGTGGGAATATCAATCGGAAGGCAAAGGAGTTAACTATGGCGATTCAGAATGCCATACAGGGATATTCTAGTTTAGGTTGGTACCATCGTTAAATGTGTCGTTCCCAGTATCTAAAAGGTCGGTGAGGAAGGAAAATGGGTTTTGGAACGAGAGGTTAAACGGGTATCGTGGAGTTGCGAGAAGGGCTCGGCGAAGGTACCAAGCGGAAGTGGACCCGCGAGCCAGGCGTGGTTGTTGGACATATACAGAAGAAGGAAGGAAGAATACTTGTCGGCATTGGCCTTGGCGAAGAGGGATAGCTGGGAGCATTACGTCCAGGAAGAATTAAGAACAAATGCCTGGGGAATACCTTTTCAGATGGCGACTGGAAAAGTAAGGCCTCCAGCTGTGATCTCGACGCTAAGGAGACCAGAGGGGGGAATGACGACAGGGTGACTAGAATCAGCAAGGTTGCTGATGGACACCTTGCTTCCAGACGACGAAGGACGGGATGACGAGGAACAAAGGGTACTGCGACAAGAGATGGACGAAAGATACGACAACTTAGCGAGGGTGGCTCCAGTGACCCAGGGGGATATAATCAGGAACATAGCCGAAATGAAGAGGAAGAAGGCACCTGGGCCCGATGGTATTAGGGTCGAGGTGCTGCAAGAAATCTGGGAGCAAATAACGCCCTTTCTCGCCGGGCTGTTGAGCGAGTGCACCACTCAGGGGAGGGTCCCCAATGTGTGGAAACAGAGTGAGTTAGTTGTTCTCAGTAAGGGGGATGAGAGAGATCTGCGGCTCCCGAAATCATACAGGCCCATATGCTTGCTGAATGTATGTGGCAAGTTAAAAGAGAAAATACTATGTGAGAAGTTAACAGCGCACAGGAGGGAAGTAGGCATGCATGGGCAGCAGTATTGCTTTAGAAGGGGCAGATCGACAGAGGACGCTATTTGTGAGGCTATGCGACTGATGGACGGGTGCAGAGAGAAGTATGTAGTTGGGATGTTCGTGGACATGTCAGGGGCGTGTGACAATCTATGGTGGCCAGCGCTATTTAAAAGGCTTAGGGGAATACGATGCCCGGGGGATCTCTACAGAGTCCTTATGGACTACTTTAGGGATAGATACGCGATCCTGAGATGTCCGGGAACGACAATTGACAAGAAATTAACAAAAGGGTGTCCCCAGGGTCGGTCTGTGGGCTGATCTTTTGGGACATAGGGCTAGAACCTGGGCTGCTGGAGCTGGAATCCCTACCTGGAACGGCGGGGGTGGTCGCCTTTGCGGATGATTTGCTGATAATAGCGGAGGCTGGGACAAGATTGGAGCTAGAGACCAGGAGTGGAGCCGTGTTAGCAGGGCTAAGCTCCTGGTGTAGGCGGGTAAAATTGTGCCTGGGGGGTGCTACACAGAGACCCGATACTTAGGATTGACGGTGAGGGTATAAGACGCAGTGGGAACACGAGGTACCTGGGGGTCACGCTGGATGAGAAGAGGAACTTCATACCCCACTTGGAGAATGCTTGCAGCAGAGGTCTCAGAATAATGAACAAAATAATAAGTATTGGAACTAGGAGATTCAAAATCCCAATAAAATGTGTTCAAATATACCACCAAGCTCTGCTGGTATCTGTTGTGGGGTATGGAGCCAGTGTATGGGCTCATAAACTGAGGCAAGTGGTACCAAAGAGAAAGGTGAGGAGCCTTCAGAAGGGTGTGCTGCTCAGGTTATCGGGCGCATATAGAACTGTGGCGACAGACTCGTTGAGCGTGGCCTTAGGGATATGGCCTCTGGACTTGGAGATAAGACGAAGAGCAGCCCTGTATTGGTTGAAGAAGGGGGAAGGTGGCAAGGTAGAAGGACTTACAAGGGAGAGAGTGACGACGAAGGGGGAGATCCGGGAGGCACTCCTGGATGAGTGGCAAGAAGACTGGAATAGAAGTGACACTGGTAGGAGGGTCTATCGGATCTTCCCTAGAGTCAGAGAGCGCCTAATGATTAAACACTTGCAACCATCGGTTGGCATGACACACTTCCTAACGGGGCATGGCCCGTATAGGGCCACTCTTCACAGACTGGGACTTGCAGAGACGGACAGATGCTATTGCGGGGAGGAGGCGACGCCTGAACACGTCGTGTTGCAGTGTGTCCTGTCGACGGATTTGAGAACAGAGCTGCAGGTGCCAATACAAGCGGGAGCAATAGTCAACATAGTGCGGGACGTGGAGAGGTGGAGCTTCCTTGACAAAATAGCATACAATGTATCAAAAAGGGAGAGGGAGACTTACGTGGGGGAACGGAAAGCAAGACAAAGACTAGGAAGACTGGAGGAGGACCTAGACGCAACGAATAGGGAAATGATAGGAGTGGACTCAAGTAGCGAAGACGAGACAGACGAAGACGAAAGACTGGACAACTGGGGAGTAAAAAGTAAGATGGAGACAGAGGAGATGGGGTTAAGGAGAGAATGATGAAGGGATGGATGGGGGGCTGGTAGGATGGACCGATGCGGCTACCGGAAACCAGGAGCGCCAACTGATGGGAACCCTCGCTGGATGCCAGTAGTGCAAATTGCTGAAGTACCAGTGGGGGTTGCGATGCCAGTTGGGCAGTAGGATGTGAGAAAGAAAACAACGGAGACTTCCCCCCGCTCGAGAGTTCTTCCTCTCTGGAGACAGATGGGAGACAGGAACGGATGGAAGTCTGGGTGGACGGCGTCTTCCTTGCGTCCAGGGAAGAGTCGCTCAAGGGTAGAAGAGGAACAGCCCAGAAGAGTAGATTAAGTTAGTATATAAGTAATAGTAGAAAATTGTAATCCTAGGTGTAAGTTAGAATTAGGTCCATAGGTAGTGGTTTCGAGACAAAGTAGGCGCAGCGAAATCTCCGATAGGGCGCCTCCCCAGGTTGCGGATAGGGGGATGCTCGTCGCCGTCTCCTGGAGCCGCGGCCCTGAAAACATGGTCCCAGGCGGTTGCGGAGACAGGAGAGGGCGAGGAGTACCGGGGATGAGTTACCCGGGGCGGACCAACTAGTAAACTAGGAAGTAGGATAATAAGGACAACTAGGTTAAGAGTATGTATCCATATTTAATTATAATATAAACAAGGACAAAGTTTATACAAAATTTCTCCTACTACTGTTTAAGAGAACTAAAGCTCAATTTTTATAATAGGTAATCCCTACCTTGAGAAAAGACCGGTTGCGTTCATGAGGGTTCCGGACGTAAAATTAGCGCTTTCCTGTATACACTTGCTGCGGTGACCTCTCTTCCGGCGATGCTCCATATGAAGGTTGTCATGTCTAGCGTCTTATGGAGCCTCTCGTCGGAAGAGTTAACAGGGCCCTATGTGGTAGAACCAACTGGGATCAACCTGGGTCTACGATCCGAGTACTTTTGCAGGTTGTCCTCTCACTCATGACTGAGTACATTGTCACTGCTGACACCTTACTGTCCGCTGGCACCGTACTGCCAAGTTCTGCTGGCATCTTACTGCCCGACCCCTCACAGGGCCGTATTAATGATAAGAGGCGGAAACGGGTAAGGCCGTCCAGCCCTGTTTTGATAAAAAGCCAGAAAGTGGTTTGGCCCCAGCCCCGCTTCCTGGTGATGTCTCGAGTAGATGAAAGTCAAGATCTGAAACGTGTCAGCCCATTTATCCTCAAAAGAGTGATAAATGGAGCAGCAAAATCTGACGTTTTAATAAGGAAACTGCGTGATGGCACCATTATGATACAGACTATGACTGACACACAATCCTCGAAAATTATGGCGATCTCCGAAATACTGTTGAGTAATACGGCAAATATACAGGTGAAGGTGGAGCCCCACAGGTTCCTCAATGTTTGAGAGGGAGTGTTCACTTGCTATGACCTTGACTGCGTGAGCATTGAGGATATCTGTGAGGAGCTTTCCCCCCAGCATGTCACCGAGGTCTACCGTATCATTAACAAAAAGAACGGACAAGAGAAAAAGACGGATACATACATCCTCACCTTTGCGACTCCCATCCTCCCAAAGGTGGTTCGAGCGGGCTTCCATGTGCTCAGGGTCAGGCCATACGTTCCCAATCCTCGGCGCTGCTTTCAGTGCCAGGAATTTGGGCATACGAAGCTGAGATGCCGTGGAAGGCCAACCTGTGCAGATTGCGGACAGGAGGCTCACGATACATCGTGTGAGTCTCCTAAGTTCTGCGTCAACTGCAAGGGTCCGCATTCTGCTTGGTCTCGGACCTGTCCGAAATGGAAGATGGAGAAAAAAGTCCTGGAGATCCTATGTGAAAAGAAGATCCCTTATGCCCAGGCCAGAGGAATATGTATCCAGTCAAGATCCGGTATTTCAGACATCTTATAGTCAGATTGTAAGCCAGAACATAAATTGCCCCAACTGCCATTGCGCAGTTAATATTGCCAATACGCCTACACGACCTGTGCCACTCGTCTCTACTCGAGACACTAAAAGGCAACCAGCACCATCTATGGTGGTACCAAAAATAGTACAAGGGGCGACACCCCCGTCGAAGTCGCCTCCACCACCTTTACCCCCGAGGAGGCCTCCTCGGGGAACACCCCAAGTCCTCCTAGAGGAACCCCTCCGAACCCTCCTCGTGGACCCCCTCCGAGTCCTCCTCGAGGAACCCGCCGAGCCCCACTCGAGGAACACCCCGAGTCCTCCTTGGGGTCCTAAACCATCTGCGACCATTGTCGAGCCGCTCAACCCCGCTCAGGAACTCCGGAGGTCGGGATGAGTGGTGGTACAGGCGAGGTCGCAAAGGCGAGTCCCACTGGTGCCTTGGGGAAGGACCAGCGAGGGACCGCCGAAAAAATAACTCTAAAAAAAGCGTCGAAGGCTTTAACAAAGCCTTCGCGTAAGGATCCCCCGTCCCAGTCTCTACAGGACAAACCAAAGCCTCTCCTGAAGCGGGAGGTCCAAGAGAGATTGGGAAAAGCAAGAGGACCTAAAAAAGTCCTCAATAAATTTTTATTTTTAAAGGATAGTGTTATGGATTGTGAGGATATTTAATTAAATTATATATTAATAAATAATGTCGCTACTACAATGGAATTGTAGAGAATTCTATTCTCGTGCAGAGGAAATTAAACTACTAATTTCTTCCCTGCATCCTCCCATATTGTGTTTGCAGGAAACCCACTTCCGCCCAACTGACAACCCGATGCTTCGTGGGTACGATGTACATCGTACCGACAAGCCACCCTTTGATCGGGCTAGCGGAGGTGTAGCTATATTTGCACGTAGCAACATATATCATAAGTTTATAAATATTGTCTCTGATCTCCAAGTGATTGCTGTCAGAGCCTCCCTTCCTATGGAGGTAAACGTATGCTATATTTACCTCCCACCAGGTGAACGGGTTTCCAAGAGGACACTAGAGGCCCTCTTTATACAACTTCCCCCCCCCTATATCATCTTGGGGGACTTTAACGCGCATAACCTGGTGTGGGGGTCTAATTTTACAGACACCCGCAGGAGGATGGTAGAGGATATTCTTGTCTCGGGAAACCTGGTGTTAATGAACACCGGGACACAGACACACATCTCCACCTTTAATGGTGTATCCTCTGCCATCGACTTAGCCCGATGTAGCCCCGGGATTGCTGCTCACTTCCTTTGGGAGGTTCACTCGGACCTATGTGGCAGCGATCACTTTCCCATTCTGCTTTCACAAATTAAAGATCCTCCCAGTACAGAGAGGTTCCCCAATGGGTTCCTAAACGTGCTAACTGGGATAAATTCCGCGAGATCTCCGTATTCGACGAACCCCATTCTCCTGACGTCGATGTTAAGGCTGGGCAATTTACTTCGACGGTCATAGCGGCGGCGAGGGCATCAATCCCTAAATCCTCGCCAAACCCGCGCCACCGTCCTGTTCCCTGGTGGAACGAGGAGTGCCGGCTGGCTATTTCTAACCGTCGAAGGGCCCTACATCTCTTTCATCGACGTCCTACTTCGGAGAATCTGAAGTCATTCCGGATTCTACGTGCTAGAGCTCGCCGTATCATTCGAGAAAGCAGAAGAGAGTCTTGGAGACAGTTTATTTCTACCCTTACTATTTCCACTCCCACAACCAAGGTTTGGATTCACATTCGTAAAGTACGTAGTAGCAAAAATACCATTTATAATATACCCGCACTCATGTCTAACGGTTCAATTATCTCCTCCCCTATGGAGGTCGCCAATGTATTGGGCTCGATGTTCGCCAATATTTCTAGCACTGCGAGCTACTCTAACGAGTTCGCGGTGCATAAGCGGAGCATCGAGCGCCTTACTATTGATTTTGGCCAAAGTCGGGGGGAGGGTTATAACTCCCCTTTACTAAAGAGGAACTTTCTTATGCCCTGTCCCAGGCGGGCAATACAACTTCTGGCCCGGATGATATCCATTATGAAATGTTGCGCCAACTGTCCCCTGCTGGACGGGCGTTCCTCTTAGACCTCCACAATTGTGTTTGCGAATCTCGTCAATTCCCAGCACTGTGGAGGCAAGCAACCGTTATCCCAATATATAAAGTGGCAAGGAAAAATTAGAGCCAACTAGTTATAGACAGATAGCCTTAACTAGCTGTGTATGCAAAATATTAGAAAAAATTATAAATAAACGACTTATATGGTGTTTAGAATCCCGCAATGTGCTATCCAATATTCAATGTGGTTTTCGCCGTAACCGATCCACGGTTGATCATCTCGTCCGTCTTGAGACTTATGTTCGTGACGCCTTTCTCCATAAACAGCATCTTTTGGCGGTTTTCTTTGATTTGGAGAAGGCGTACGATACTACATGGCGTTACGGCATCTTAAAAAACCTTTTTAATTGGGGGTTACGGGGGAGCCTCCCTATTTTTTTAGCTAATTTTATGTCAGATAGACACTTCCGGGTAAGGTTAAACAACACCTTATCCGATTATTTTATTCAAGAAAATGGGGTGCCCCAGGGCAGTCCTTTGAGCTGCACGTTGTTCGCTATTGCGATAAATAGCATTGTAGACAACGTGCGCTTACCTGTTCGTTCATGCCTTTTTGTGGATGACTACGCAATTTATTGCAGTTCATCAAGTCTCCACAGGGCTGAACGACAGATACAACTCGCTGTAAACAATCTATGGTTGTGGGCATCTCGTAATGGCTTTCGTTTCTCTGCGGCCAAGACGACTGTCGTCCACTTCCATATATTACGCGGAATACAGCCAGCCCCCAATATTTTAATGAACAACGTTGTTTTACCTGTCTCCGAGACCGTAAGGTTCCTGGGACTTTTATTCGATTTTAAACTAACTTGGATCCCCCACATCAAAGACCTGAAAGCGAGGTGTGTTAAAGCTTTGAATTTACTTAAAGTTGTGAGTGGTCGCTCTTGGGGTGCTGATAAGGAAACCTTGATGCGCCTTTATAGAGCCTTGGTGAGATCAAAACTTGATTACGGCAGTTTTGTGTATGGTTCCGCTAGACCCTCGGCGTTAAAGATGCTCGATAGCGTCCACCATGCTGGCATTCGACTGGCTACTGGTGCTTTTCGTACCAGTCCAGTCGTCAGCATCTGTGCCGACGCCGGTGAGCCCCCTCTTTCTTACCGGCGGTCTTATTTCCTGGCGTCTTACGTTTCGATACTGCATTGCACGCCAAATAATGTTGCTTACCGCCCTGTGTTTCATCCCCCTAACCGTGTCTTGTATGAAACTAAATGTCGTAGTACAAGGCCGGTTGGGATCCGAATGCTATCGGTTTTCGACACGTGTGGGATAGTCCTGCCAAAGGCTATCCCCACATCACCAGGTCGACTTTCTCCCTGGAAGATATGCCCTCCGAAATGCCATTTTGATCTTGTCAAGTTCCCTAAAGCGACCACCCCAAACTTTGTATATGAGAGGACCTTTAATGAGCTCCTCTCCACTCGCTTTCACGGATTTGAGCGCATCTACACTGAAGGCTCTAAATCAGGAGCCTCCGTGGGATGTGCTTTTGTTGTGGAAGGATCCAATTTTAAATTTGGTTTACCTAAAGAAACCAGTGTTTTTACGGCTGAATTATATGCCATTTTTAAATCTTTGTGTTTTGTATACCGAAGTAGTCACCGTTCTGTCCTCATCTGCACAGATTCCATGAGTGCTCTGTTGGCATTGTCCACTCTCTACTCCTGGAATCCCCTCGTACAGATGATACATGAGCAAATTTTTAAAATTGATTCATTAAGCACCCGGCTCGCCTTTTGCTGGATTCCTGGTCACGCTGGTCTTCCAGGAAATGAACTGGCGGACCAGACAGCCAAGTAGGCAGCACACCTGCCTCCGGAGGCGAGTCTGGGTGTCATGTTTTTAGATCTAAAGGGTTATGTTCGGCGTGGGGTCTTACGCACCTGGCACGAGCAGTGGGTCTCGACCCCTGCTCAGAACAAGCTGCGGTCCATCAGGGACGATGTGTCGCGATGGCCCTCTTCTATACGAAAGTCTAGAAGAGAGGAGGTCATCGTGACAAGACTCCGCGTCGGACACTCATCATTGACCCATGGGTTTTTATTGAGAGGGGACCCACCCCCAGTGTGTGTGTTTTGCGATGCTCCTCTGAGTGTGTATCACATTTTGGTTGAGTGTCGTAAAATATGCCCCTATCCGCCTGGCTCTTGATTTTAAAGGTGACCTACGTTTGTTATTACGCGATAGCGCGGATGGAGTTATTTGTTTACTCAGTTTTATACGCCAGGCGGATCTTTTTAATGCCATTTGAGTCACTTTTATAAAGTGGCTCTTTTGGATATTATCTCATATTGAGATCTTTTTAACGGTTTTATTACAATTTAACATGTTGTTTTGTCTTTTTAACGTATTATAATTTTAACATGTTGTGTCATTTTAACGTGTTATATTTTAATATGTTTGTTTTGTCTTTTTATTGGAGTGATACACTTGTGGTTTTTTTTAGCAGGTGTATCACTTAATTTATACTAAAAGCACATTTGTGCACTCCTATGGAGTGTCTCAGATGGTGAATGTTTTATCTCTTTCCCCTTCGGGGATTTTATTATGTTTATAATATATTTCAAGGCCCTAATGACCTCGATGTGTCGATGGGCCTTTAAACCATAATAATAATAATAATAATAATAATAATAATAATAATAATAATAATAATTTAAAGCTACAACGTTTTTTCAATGCAAAAGGAATTAACTTGAATTATTATTTATTAAAGGTTATTTTTTTTGCAGATATTGTCAAATCATGTAATTTATATTAAAGAATTTAACTGACATTATTACAGCAGTTTCCAACATTTTGTAGTTTATGAGCACAATTTTTCTCTCTGTGGCCATCTCGACCCTTTGATAACTAAAAAATGTTCAAATCCTGGATTTTAAGTTTTTTCACTGTGTATTACTACTAGCCCGGACTATCTACAGTTAAGTACACCATTGGGATAGGTAAAATTTAGAGGAAATGTACCCTTATTTGCTTGGAGGGATATTAGGATCAACTACCCCTGACCAGAATTAAAATCCTTAATTCACCTTCACCAACAAACTAAACCAATGAGCGTGACATTAAGCCCGCATGTCCACTAATGCTTGTTTTAATTATTGCAATTGCTTATAATAATGATTATAGGCGTCTAATATGTAGTAAAAGAGAATCAAAAAGCCCGGGGTTGGGGGATGATTTTATATTATTATTATTATTGTTTAACGACCCATCGACACATCTAGGTCATTAGGGCCTTGAAATATATTAAAAACATAATAAAATCCCCATAGGGGAAAGAGATATAACAGTCACCATCTGAGACACTCCATAGGAGTGCTCAAATGGCCTCTTGGTATAAATTAAGTGATACAGCTGCAAAAAAAAAACCACAAGTGTATCACTCCAATAAAAAGACAAAACAAACATATTAAAATATAACACGTTAAAAAGACAAAACATGTTAAAATGATAATACGTTAAAAAGACAAAACAACATGTTAAATTGTAATAAAAGCGTTAAAAAGATCTCAATATGAGATAATATCCAAAAGAGCCACTTTATAAAAGTGACTCAAATGGCATTAAAAAGATCCGCCTGGCGTATAAAACGGAGTAAACAAATAACTCCATCCGCACTATCGCGTAATAAAAAACGTAAGTCACCTTTAAAATCAAGAGCCAGACGGATAGGGGATAGTTTGCGACACTCCACCAAAATGTGATGCACACTAAGGGGAGTATCACAAAACTCACACACTGGAGGTGGATCCCCTCTTAGTAAAAAAACTATGGGTCAATGAAGTATGCCCGACGCGGAGTCTCGTCACGATGACCTCCTCTCTTCTAGACTTTCGTATAGAAGAGGGCCATCGCGACACACCGTCCCTGATGGACCGCAGCTTGTTCTGAGCAGGGGTCGAGACCCACTGCTCGTGCCAGGTGCGTAAGACTCCACGCCGAACATAACCCTTTAGATCTAAAAACATGACACCCAGACTCGCCTCCGGAGGCAGGCGTGCTGCCTCCTTGGCTGCCTGGTCCGCCAGCTCATTTCCTGGAAGACCAGCGTGACCAGGAATCCAGCAAAAGGCGAGCCGGGTGCTTAATGAATCAATTTTAAAAATTTGCTCATGTATCATCTGCACGAGGGGATTCCAGGAGTAGAGAGTGGACAATGCCGACAGAGCACTCATGGAATCCGTGCAGATGAGGACAGAACGGTGACTTCTTCGGTAAACAAAACACAAAGATTTAAAAATGGCATATAATTCAGCCGTAAAAACACTGGTTTCTTTAGGTAAACCAAATTTAAAATTGGATCCTTCCACAACAAAAGCACATCCCACGGAGACTCCAGATTTAGAGCCATCAGTGTAGATGCGCTCAAATCCGTGAAAGCGAGTGGAGAGGAGCTCATTAAAGGTCCTCTCATATACAAAGTTTGGGGTGGTCGCTTTAGGGAACTTGGCAAGATCAAAATGGCATTTCGGAGGGCGTATCTTCCAGGGAGAAACTCGACCTGGTGATGTGGGGATAGCCTTTGGCAGGACTATCCCACACGTGTCGAAAACCGATAGCATCCGGATCCCAACCGGCCTTGTACTACGCCATTTTGTTTCATACAAGACACGGTTAGGGGGATGAAACACAGGGCGGTAAGCAACATTATTTGGCATGCAATGCAGTTTCGACACGTAAGATGCCAGGAGATAAGACCGCCGGTAAGAAAGAGGGGGCTCACCGGCGTCGGCACAGATGCTGACGACTGGACTGGTACGAAAAGCACCAGTAGCCAGTCGAATGCCAGCATGGTGGACGCTATCGAGCATCTTTAACGCCGAGGGTCTAGCGAGAACCATATACAAAACTGCCGTAATCAAGTTTTGATCTCACCAAGGCTCTATAGAGGCGCATCAAGGTTTCCCTATCAGCACCCCAAGAGCGACCATTCACAACTTTAAGTAAATTCAAAGCTTTAACACACCTCGCTTTCAGGTCTTTGATGTGGGGGATCCAAGTTAGTTTAAAATCGAATTAAAGTCCCAGGAACCTTACGGTCTCGGAGACAGGTAAAACAACGTTGTTCATTAAAATATTGGGGGCTGGCTGTATTCCGCGTAATCTATGGAAGTGGACGACAGTCGTCTTGGCCGCAGAGAAACGAAAACCATTACGAGATGCCCACAACCATAGATTGTTTACAGCGAGTTGTATCTGTCGTTCAGCCCTGTGGAGACTTGACGAACTGCAATAAATTGCGTAGTCATCCACAAAAAGGCATGAACGAACAGGTGAGCGCACGTTGTCTACAATGCTATTTATCGCAATAGCGAACAACGTGCAGCTCAAAGGACTTCCCTGGGGTACCCCATTTTCTTGAATAAAATCATCGGATAAGGTGTTGTTTAACCTTACCCGGAAGTGTCTATCTGACATAAAATTAGATATAAAAATAGGGAGGTTCCCCCGGAACCCCCAATTAAACAGGGTTTTTAAAATGCCGCACCACCAGGTGGTGTCGTAAGCCTTCTCCAAATCAAAGAAGACAGCCAAGAGGTGCTGTTTATGGAGGAAAGCGTCACGAGCTGCTGTCTCAAGGCGAACAAGGTGATCCACCGTGGATCGGTTACGGCGAAAGCCACATTGCATATTGGATAGTAGATTGCGGGATTCTAGATACCATATAAATCTTTTATTGATCATTTTCTCTAATATTTGGCATACACAACTAGTTAAGGCTATCGGTTTATAACTAGTTGGCTCTAATTTATCCTTGCCACTTTTATATATTGGGATAACGGTTGCTTGCCTCCACAGTGTTGGGAATTGACGAGATTCCCAAACACAATTGTAGAGGTCTAAGAGGAATGCCCGTCCAGCAGGGGACAGTTGGCGCAACATTTCGTAATGTAGATCATCCGGGCCAGAAGTTGTATTGCCCGCCTGGGTCAGGGCATAGGTAAGTTCCTCTTTAGTAAAGGGGGAGTTATAATCCTCCCCCGACTTTGGCCAAAATCAATAGTAAGGCGCTCGATGCTGCGCTTATGCACCACGAACTCGTTAGAGTAGTTCGCAGTGCTAGAAATAGCAGCGAACATCGAGCCCAATACATTGGGGACCTCCTTAGGGGAGGAGACAAGTGAACCGTTAGACATGAGTGCGGGTATATTATAAATGGTATTTTTGCTACTACGTACTTTACGAATGTGATCCCAAACCTTGGTTGTGGGAGTGGAAATAGTCAGGGTAGAAATAAACTGTCTCCAAGACTCTCTTCTGTTTTCTCGAATAATACGGCGAGCTCTAGCACGTAGAATCCGGAATGACTCCAGATTCTCCGAAGTTGGACGTCGATGAAAGAGACGTAGGGCCGTTCGACGGTTAAAAATAGCCAGCCGGCACTCCTCGTTCCACCAGGGAACAGGACGGTGACGCGGGTTTGGCAAGGATTTTGGGATGGATGCCCTCGCCGCCGCTATGACCGTCGAAGTAAATTGCCCAGCCTTAACATCGACGTCGGGAGAATGGGTTCGTCGAATACGGCGAGCTCGCGGAATTTATCCCAGTTAGCACGTTTAAGAACCATTGGGGTAACCGTGCTGTACTAGGAGGATCCTGGATTTTTGAAAGCAGAATTGGAAAGTGATCGCTGCCACATAGGTCCGAGTGAACCTCCCAAAGGAAGTGAGCAGCAATCCCGGGGCTACATAGAGCTAGATCGATGGCAGAGGATACACCATTAAAGGTGGAGAAGTGTGTCTGGGTCCCGGTGGTCATTAACACCAGGTTTCCCGAGACAAGAATATCCTCTACCATCCTCCCGCGGGCGTCTGTAAAATTAGACCCCCACACCAGGTTATGCGCGTTAAAGTCCCCCAAGATGATATAGGGGGCGGGAAGTTGTATAAAGAGGGCCTCTAGTGTCCTCTTGGAAACACGTTCACCTGGTGGGAGGTAGATGCAGCATACGGTTACCTCCATAGGAAGGGAGACTCTGACAGCGATCACTTGGAGATCAGAAACAATATTAATATTCTTATGATATATAGTACTTCGTGCGAATATAGCCACACCTCCGCTAGCCCGATCAAAGAAAGGTTTGTCGGTACGATACACATCGTACCCACGAAGCATCGGGTTGTCAGTTGGGCGGAAGTGGGTCTCCTGCAAACACAAGATGAAAGGATGCAGGGAAGATATTATTAGTTTGATTTCCTCTACACGAGCATAGAAACCCCTACAAATCCATTGTAGTAGCGACATTAGTTATTAGTATGAAATTTAGTTATCCTCGCAATCCATTTCACTATCCTTTAAGAATAAAAATTTGTTGAGGCCCTTTTTAGGCCCTATTGCCTTTCCCAGTCTCTCCTGTACCTCTCGCTTCAGGAGAGGCTTCGGCTTATTTTGGAGAGACTGGGTAGTCGGATCCTTGTTCGAAGGTTTTAAGGCCTTCGACGCTTTTTTAATAAAAATTTTTTCGGCGGTCTCTCGCTGGTCCTTCTTCAAGGCACCAGTGGGACTCGCCTTAGCGGCCTCACCTGTTCCGCAACTCGTCCCCACCTCCGGAAGTCCAGAGGTGGGTGTGAGAGGCTCAACAACGGCCGCCCTTGTTTTAATTTCCCGAGGCGGGCCCGGGGGTGTTCCCCGAGGCGGGCTCGGGGTGTTCCCGAGGCGGGCTCGGGGGTGTTCCCCGAGGTGGGCTCGGGGGTGTTCCCCGAGGTGGGCTCGGGGGAGTTCCTCGAGGAGGTTTCCTCGGTGGTATAGGTGGGGGAGACGATCGTTGTGGCGGTTTGGCCTCCTTTAAAAATTTAGGCGCCACAGAAGTTGGCGCGGAATCAACATAAATGTCTCGAGAAGAGACCAATGGCACTGGTCGCGTTGGCTCCTTAGCAAGATTAACTGCGCAATGACTGTTGGGACAGTTTATATTTTGACTGACAATCCGGCTATATGAAGTTTGAAATACCGGAGCTTGACTTGATACGTATCCCTTGCGTGCCTGGGCATATGAGATCTTCTTTTCAGATTGTATCTCCAGGACTTTCTTCTCTACCTTCCATTTTGGACAGGCCCGAGACCAGGCGGAATGCGGACCCTTGCAGTTGACGCAGTATTTAGGAGACTCGCATGGTGTTTCGTGAGCCTCCTGTCCACAATCCGCACAGGTTGGCTTACCACGGCATCGCAGCTTCGTATGCCCAAATTCCTGGCACTGAAAACAGCGCCGAGGGTTAGGGACATACGGCCGGACCCTGAGCACGTGGAAGCCTGCTCGGACCTCCTTCGGAAGGGTAGGAGTCGCAAATGTGAGGATATACGTATCCGTCTTCTTTTCTTGTCCATTCTTTTTTGTGACAATACGGTACACTTCGATGACATTCTGGGGGGAAAGTTCCTCACAGATCTCCTCAATGCTTACGCAGTCGAGGTCATAACAAGTGACCACTCCCTTGCAAACATTGAGGAACCTGTGGGGCTCCACCTTCACCTGTATATTTACCGTATTACTCAACGGTATTTCGGAGATCGCCATAATATTTGAGGATTGAGTGTCGGTCATAGTCTGAATCATAATGGTGCCATCGCGCAGTTTCCTTATTAAAACGTCAGATTTTGCTGCTCCATTTATCACTCTTTCGAGGATAAATGGGCTGACACGTTTCAGATCTTCACTTTCATCCACTCGAGACATCACCAGGAAGCGGGGCTGGGGCCTCACCACTTCCTGGCTTTTTATCAAAACAGGGCTGGACGGCCTTACCCGTTTCCGCCTCTTATCATTATCACGGCCCTGTGAGGGGCCGGGCAGTAAGATGCCAGCAGAACTTGGCAGTACGGTGCCAGCGGACAGTAAGGTGTCAGCTGTGACAAGAGACTCAATCATGAGTGGGAGGACAACCTGCAAAAGTACTCGGATCGTAGACCCAGGTTGATCCCAGTTGGTTCTACCACATAGGGCCCTGTTAACTCTTCCGACGAGAGGCTCCATAAGACGCTAGACATGACAACCTTCATATGGAGCATCGCCGGAAGAGAGGTCACCGCAGCAAGTGTATGCAGGAAAGTGCTAATTTTACGCCCGGGACCCTCATGAACGCAACCGGTCTTTTCTCAAGGTAGGGTACCCGGTTGTCATCCCTAAGGCCCTTCTACCAAGATATTACAACCAGCGCACTTTCATTCGGGAGCTCAAGGCAGTGGTATCCAATATTAAACAGAGAAGAGCCGGGTTAGTTGCCAAGGTCGTCAACGGAAAGGCCAAAGGCCTCTATGCAGGATGAACGGTGGGGGAAAGGAAGAAAAAGGTAAGGGTAGATAAAGCGAAGGGGGAAGAGTGAAAAAAAGCGGGAAAGTGAAGGAAGAAGAAAATGATGTGAAAGGAAAGATATAAGATAGGTTTGTCCCACACGAGGTACGTCCTGCACAGAAACCTCCCCTTTTAGTCGCTTCTTACGACAAGCAGGGGTTACTGCGGGACTATTCTAAACCCCGTCCCGCAGGGGGGGATTTTATATTATGCTAGCAGCATTACAAGGCTGCCACAGTAAACAAGTCAGGAAGAAGCTATCAGAATGGAATAGCCCAAAGGAACCTAAGCAGTAACTAGGTCATTTTAACACTTTAACAAATTACATTTCTATTAGAACTAGGCATCTTCCTAGAGTCATTAAAATCTTTGAGAAAGTAATCATAAAGCTAAAACCTCTATATTTTGATCCTACCCAAAAAACGCTTCGAACCCCAGGTTGAAAACCGTAGCTTTATTATAACACACTTGGAAGCATTATTTAACTAGCTAGGTCCATGAGATGTGGAACTCGCTCATCACTTTATCAAAAAATTAGCAATTTGGCAATATTTATTTAAAAAAAAATTCAACTGTAAAATAAAGCAATAAAATGGAATTTATCGATATTTTTACAGTATTTTGACAACTCTCTACCAATATCTTGCTTCATAACCTCTTGGAAATTGCCCTAAAGTGTTAATATTGCTATGTCAATAAACTATTCAAAACATATTGCAATTTAGTACGCGAAGTTGAAGGGGCTTCCCCTGACATTTTATTAAACAACTTAAGGCAAATTTGAAATCAGCACTCAATACAACATGGTTATACAAAATTTCATGCAAATTGAACTCTAAATAACGGATTTAAAAATGTATCCCGAATTTTAAAATGTTAAAGGATGAAAAAAAACTTAATTTTTATTTAAAGTAGTCTACTTAACTGAAAAATTATGAGTTGTAACAATGTAACACAGCCATATTACTTCTCTTCCTTCATTGTTTCTTTAAGACTATTTAAATTGCTTTCATGAAAGCCTATTTTAATAAACACTGAAATAAGATGCATCAGCTCAATTTAAACTAGTATGGATAGTTTCTAGAAAAATTAGTGTGTATTTCAGAAGTCAAACATTAACACTAACCTCCTCAATGTCCTCATTTGATCAGTCAGAGCTTTCGGTAAGAAAACAATAAAATGTTGCATAACATTCACTGTATATATGCCTTCAAAATTTAATAAAGCCCTAATTAAGGCATTGGTTGTACAACATAATTTGCTACTGACAATGGTGCTACTAGCCTACTTGATTAAAGTTTTATACAGTATACTACAGAAGGAATCGACTTTCAATGTTTGATGATTGATGACTTTTGAAGTTGGGATTTTTTTTGTAGAGTAGGGCTTAACAATTGGCAAATTTTAAATTTGTCTGTACAAGTCCGTGGTAAAAGACTTTAATAATAGAAAGTAATGGGTTACAGAATAAGCCTAGAATTTCCTAACTCTAGAACTCAAATCTAACAAAAATCCCATTTTCAAGCTTTTGACCAATATGGGTGGACTCACCCCCACCCCAACCCCCCCGGCACAACGACCCTGAAGGTGAGTGTGGTTGGAATGAGATGTATAAGAATATATGTGAAAAAACTTGTATGGACATAATCAATAATTAATGGGTGCTGAAGGAGTGTGGTTTGAAAGGGTATTCAATAAATCAATGTGAAACAGCATCTTACTTCGATTTGGAAATGTAGAGAGGATAAGAGTGGATTGAGTAACGAAGCAAATATGTAAAGGTAGGATGTGGGTACCAAAAGGATGGACTAGGCTATATAAGACTTGGCTAGATGTTGTAGACGAATGACTGGAATATAGGAATGTTAAGAGTTTTAAGAATAAAATATCATGTTTGTAGGGTGTCATTGAAGAGAAGGGAGTGTGTACGGATAGGGAAATGTAGAAAAAATTAATGAGGATAAATTTAGTTCAGAGTTGTTTTAAGAGTTATATGCACAGTTTATTGCCTATCCTTAAAGGAATGGCATGATTATGTATGTATTTATATATAAAGTTTTTTCTCATTATATCCATTTTTAGAAATTTAAATAAGTTTTCCACTTTGTACCCAGATTATCATGAAAGCTGTATAAACAAAAGTAAACCATTATGGCCGATTATTTTAGAAGAACGTGAATTCAAAATGCTGGTTTTAAACGGTAATTGGTTAAGTACATTGGTGACAAGTTGGACATAAACTAAGAGGCCTCCTTAAATGACGAATGGTTATCATTTTTTTTATTCATGCAGATCGTGTGCGGAGGATCAGAATCAATTTTACATTAGGTTTTTAAATCAATATTATGGCTAAATGAAATACATATAAAAAAAATCAATAAATTAGAAAATTATTTTAACCATAAAATCTCACTATTGTTTGTTTTATCTACCATGCAATTAAAGTATTCTAAATGTTCTTATCCCTCGCTTTGTTTTCAATCATTACGTCTAAAAAAACTAAACGATTAAAATTATCAAATTTACTTGATCGTAAAACTTTACTTAAGATAGAGGGGGCGGAAAATTTCATGGCCCCTTATGTGGGTGGTTTGAGGGGGTCGAAAATCATAGAATAAAGAGTTACGGAATTTGTTGGTGTCCCATAATGTGCTGAATATCTCTAAGTTATTATCTGATGCACTAACACAGAAATGATAAATGGCTCCACCATCTAGGATGGGATAGAATTATGTACCACCCTGTGGGACAGGGTTTAGAATAGTCTCGCAGTAACCCCTGCTTGTTGAAAGAATCGACTAAAAGGGGAGGTTTCTGTGCAGGACGTACCTCGTGAAGGACAAAACTTTCCTATATCTTTCCTTTCTTTTCCCTCCTTTCTCTCTATCCTTCCTTCTTCTCCCTTCTATTACTTTCTTTACTTCTCTCTTCCCTTCCCCCTGACGTTCATCCTGCACGGAAGCCTTTGGCCTCTCCGTTGACGACCTTGGCTACTAACCCGGCTCCACTCGGACAATTACTGGATACCATTGCAATTAAGCTCCTGAATGAAAGTGCGCCGGTTATAATATCTTAGTAGAAGGGCCTCAGGGATGACAATAACCGGGTACCCTACTTTGAGAAAAGATTGGTTGCGTTCATGAGGGCCCGGACGTAAAATTGGCACTTTCCTGCACCCACTTGCTGCGACGACCTCTCTCCTGGCGATGCTCTATGCGAAGGTTGTCATGTCTAACGTTGTGTGGTGTTTCCCGTCGGGAAGGTTAACAGGGCCACATGTGGTAGAACCAATTTGGGTCACCCTGGGTCTACGATCCGAGTATTGTGCAGGTTGTCCCCCAAAAAGGCATGGCCACCTCTATTGTTGTAGCTGACAGCTTAATGTCCGCTAGCACCGTACTGCCAAATTCTGCTGGCAACTCACTGCCCGGCCCCTCCCAGGGTCATAATATTGATAAGAGGCGGAAACGGGTAAGGCCGTCCAGCCCTTTAATTGAAAAAATCCAGGCAGTGGTTAGGCTCCAGACCCACTTCCTGGTAATGTCTCGAATAGATGAAAATGAGAACCTCAGGCGTGTCAGCCCATTTGTCCTCGAAAGAGTGATAAGTGGAGCTGCCGAGTCTGGCGTTTCAATTAGAAAACTGCGCGATGGCATGATAATGATCCAGATTGACAATGACCTTCAGACAGCGAAAATAATGGCAATAACTACCATACCGTTGAGCCCCTCGAATTATTTAAAGGTGAAGGTGGAGCCGCACAGGTTCCTCAATGTTTGCAAGGGAGTGGTCACTTGCTATGACCTCGGCTGCCTAAGTATTGAGGACATCTGTGAGGAGCTTTCCCCTCAACATGTCACCGAAGTATATAGGATCACCACCAAAAGGAACGATGTAGTGAAGAAAACCGATAGTTATATTCTTACATTTGCCACTCCTTCCCTACCAAAGGAGGTCCGTATGTTACCAACCCTCGGCGCTGTTTTCAGTGCCAGGAATTTAAGCATACGAAGCTGTGATGCCGTGGTAAGCCAACCTGTGCAGATTGTGGACAGGAGGCTCACGAACAACCATGCGAGTCTTCTAAATTCTGCATCAATTGCAAGGGTCCTCTTTCTGCCTGGTCTCGGTCCTGTCCGAATTGGAAAGTAGAGAATAGGTAGGTAAAATGTACCTGCATTTGCAAGGAGAGTGAGAAACAGTTTATAAATCTCCATTCTCAGTACACCCATTCAGGATTCAAACCCCAACTCCTCGTAGGCAGGAGATTGAACTTTTGAGCTTAACGTTTAATACAAATTCACACCTATGCGGGTAAAAACCGAGATAAGTCCATCTTTGAGGAATCTTGCAAAGCTTGTGATTATAATCATATCATATGCATATATTACCACGTCTTACTACCTGTTCAGGATTATTATTATTAGTAGTATTAAGTGTTATGTCTTAGGACAGGACCATTCCTTTCCGTCAATTCTCCCTGTCCTCTGCCTTCTCCTTCAGATCCCAGCAGTTTTTTCTTTCTTTCAAGTCATCTAGTATTTGAAGCCTCCTTTTTCCTAAGCTCCTCTTTCCCTCAACATTTCCTTCTATGATGTCACACAGAGAACATGTGTCCTATCCAATTCGCTTTGTACCGAAAAATAACATACATAAAAAAAAAGTTCCGAAACTTATTTATAACCGGGAAGTCAATGTATTAGAGTTAATTCTTTACTATTTGCAGCCTATCAGTTTGGAATTTAAATGGAGTTTTATGTATGATAATATATGAAAAGAATATTAAAATATTGGGGTTAATTTGTTTCATTTTGAGACGTGAAGTGTGTGTTCACGTGTATACGCTACACCCTAATGGCGAATTGGGCCAATTTCTGCTGCCCCATGAACTGTAACGTATTGTACTATCTACTACAAGCTTAGTAGAAATTTGTTTTAACATATAATACAAAATTAACCTAACTTAACCTAACCATCCATTTTAAAACAATAAACACTTATAATCTGAAAATTGACACCTGGACACAGGAATCAAGCCCAGGACATTTGGCTTAGTACGCCAATATGGTCTATAGGGGCTCAAAAAGTTTGCCGACCACTGGAGTACACGTACGCTTTTTGATGTTTCAAATTATTTTACCCTTCTTTTCCTGTTTCGATGTCAAAATGTACTCCTTGAAATTTTTCATAAAAAAAAGTTGGTTAAAGCTCGGAACAATGAAAAATATTATTTTGATTGATTAAAATTGTCATGTTAACTATATTAGTAAAACTATTATTAATCCTTATTTAATTTATGATTTCTCTTCACCTATGTTGCAAGAGATCATGAAACGTCAACAATATATCAAAATATCGAGTTCTGTGTTCTTGATCTTAAAAATTATGTTTTAAATTGGTCCTCACAATAATAAACACATATGTATTTCTTATATAGTTTAAACTTATGTCATATTACCCCTATAAAATATTTCGGAACAAAATGTGCTTATTAAAGCGACATAGGCGAAGAGAAATTTTAATGGTTATTATGATTTTCAAAATGTTTTGCTCAATACTTGTAAACAGCGTACTTGTTTCCCCCTTCGCTGAACAGGCTCAATATAAGCTATGCGCATGCACAGTTTCTCCTGACACTACTTCAATCGCATGACGCTAGTCTTCATAGATAAAGGATATATATAGAATGGACACTCTCTGTAGAGCAGCTAGAACACGATTTGCAGCGCTTGAGTGGCTGGCCATGGAACTAAACCTTTAGTGCAAAAGTGTGCTAAATAAATAACCTTGCTTGTTTTTTTTCTAATTAAAAAAATATAAAAAAGAAAAGAGTATTATAAGAAAATACACTATCATCTGGTAAATGCTGGTCTGCTTGCACATTTCTACAGACATTAGTTGTTTTATGTTTGCTAATCAAACATAAACAAATGTAGTAAGACATTTCAGTTCCAAATTTTAAGTTTCTGTGTTCCTAGATATTTTAAAACTAGCTTTTCAAAGTATTTAAACTAACTATCTATCAATTTACACAAACTACCTAGTTTTTACATGTCTCATCATTAATCATTTCTTACTTATCACCCAAACTATATTAAGGACAGAGGATTATAAGGGTAACTTTAAAATAGTTTATTGTTTTGTATTTCAACACACATTATAATAGGTAAAAGTTTAATTCAACAGTGCCATAGAGGGGAAATTATGCCCATACATTAGTAAGCTAAATTAAAGTCCATACAAAGATACAAACACAAAAATTTGAACTCTTACAAATGGTGACCCATGTTTAATGATAAACATAAAACTCAATCACATAATTGTTAGTATTATTACTCTATTTAATCTTTCGATGAGTCATACTGTATTTGAAGAGGTGGATTCCAAAAACACACTAATTCAATTATTTGCCTTTTCATGTGTATACAATTTGAATACTATCATTTCTTTCCCTAGGAATGAAATAAAGCGGTGTGTTCCAAACTACACATATTAAATAAGGTATGTATTCTAAACTGAACATAGGTTGGTTTGGGAGACATAAATGTAAAACTAAGTCACAGCACATGTATAGTAGCCGCAGTAGTCTATGACTAAGTGTCGTTTAGAATGCATTGCTGCAGTCAATATTGAGACTTTTCAATATCCTGCTAGTATTTAAACATTTCAAACTAAAGTCCAGCAATCATTCAGAGTTCTAGTGTCAGGCGCTAGATGCTGCAGCTCAGAAAGTAACAGTATGTTCTATTGCTCCCTCTTTGTTCTATGGTGACTATTTTTTGTAGTTGTTTTGTTAGTGTGGAGTGAAGTGTTTATTCGTTTCTGACTGGATGAGAACATATTGTTCTTATTAATTCAAGTATTAATGATTGATTAAATTAGTGATGCTATTAATGACTTTAATTTCTGCAGAGTTTAGTCATCCTCTACACAAAACAAGCAGAGGACATGAAAGAACAAAAAACGAAGATTTGGGGAGAAAAATGTCTGCAGAAATGCCAGGGACATTTTGTCAGCAAAGGTTAAGCCAAAAATAGACTGTTCACATAAACACAGTAATGGGTGGAATGTAGTGGATTTGGATAGTTCTGACATCGATAACTTCTTTGAAAAAATACATTAATTAAAAAAAAAATTGAACAAGAGGACCTATAAATGAGAATACAAGATCATGGAATGCCGTATTATACTTTGTTTGCAAGGCTAATGGTCCTTTTGTTCATGTTTGAGCAAAATCCATCTATTACTCTGGTTGGGCGCACTAGGCTTAATGCTTTATGTATATATATTTTAAAGCCGAACGCAGACGTCATTTCAGAAAAACTGAAAATGAAATTCAAATCCAAGTCTCTATTTTAAATTTTATTTGGCACTATGAGTGTGGTAAAAGCTTAAGAGGCTACCTGTATTAAATCTTAAAAAGCTAATTTCAATTAATGATTCTGGACAAACTCTTCCAGCTTTGATTCAACTTGTCTTTTGGTGACCCACGAAGGGACATTTGTTCTTTCTGTGATGATATGAAAAGTTCTATAAAAAGCTCGGCTGATGTTCCTAAAAAAACTGATGGCATTCTCAATATTTATTTTGACATGCAATAAAATAAACCTCTTCCCAAAGTGCCAGTGAAGTTTATTATTCGTTATGCATGGGGTGATCAATTTAAAGAATTATATATATAATATAATATACACACACACACACACACACACTTGGACTAAAAACAGTCTGCAAGGGGTTCTAACAAAGTTTGTTCGGCACTCATGGGTTTTTTGTTGGTCTTAGAATTAAGATATCAAGATGATCCAAATAAGCCTCACCCACAAAATATTTTCTGATGCAAGTTCTAGCAGAATAAGAACCATACAATAGTTGGCAGCTTGTTAAACTATGTAAAAAAAAAAGATATTTTCTAAAATTAAACATAGGGTTATTTTTCTGTTGGAAGTCATAGCTGTAAAAAGCCCCTGATGAGAGCTTTTGGACCATATAAAAGATATTTAAGGATATCGAGATATGCCTCAAAATAACTGTATACGCAAAGAAAATAAACATTAAAAGTTAAACAAATACATAGCAAACTATGAAGCAAGACTGGTTTTATGAGGAAACATTGCGGTACCCAACCAGGAGTCAGTGACAATGCCACTATTATTTTGATGAACAAAAGCCTTTTGTGTAGCAATGCAGCCACCTATAACTCTGAATGAATAAAATTCCCTGTGTTTTTAGTTACCATTGATTTTTTTTTATTTAATACTATTTTTAATATCTCTAAGATATTACAAAAAACTTTACACAACAAATTTAATCTTTGTGCCTTACTGATTGACATCTACAAAAACCTTTGTTGCAACAACATTTATTTATGATTTTGAATTTTTTAAATCACCATATTCTTTAATTTATATTGTAAGTCTTTTATGTTTGATTCTTTTTAGTGTTTACACTTAAGATTATTTCAAGCAATTACGAATGAAATAATGTACTTTTGGGTCCTACTGCTTGACAATTGATGTTGCTAATATTCTTTTTTCAAATAACACTTTATGACTTAGTCTTGTTTGAAATGCTTCATATTTTTTGTCCAATATAAAAAATTGCATTTTAGTTATCTAATTAATCACAGTTAATCAAATAAAAAACAAACTGTGTGTTCATGTCAAGTGCCCTATTTTTTAGAATACGGTTTTTGGTGTTTACTCGAAAAATCTACATATTAAGTTAGCGTGTTTTGGAATCCACCTCTTCAATTGTGGTAAAATAATATAAACATTTTCGCTTATACTTTTTGTAAAATGAAATCGATTTGATTACAAGAATAGGCTTGCCAGAATTACAGGTGGGGGCTCAATATTCTTTACTTTCAAAAAGTGTGAAAAGCATACACACTTTGTCAGAGGTGAAGGAAGGGTTGTGTATTCAGATAAATCTAATGTCCTAATGCCATAGACATAGAGTAAGAAAGTAAATTATAATAGGATGTTCAAAGCTTTGAAATGTCAAAGTTGGAGTCAAAGGTTAAATCTTATTTGCTTTGACACTCATAACCTTCACATCTTCTAAGGACTAAGAAAATTTCAGTATATTATGCCCAGATTTTAAATCTCTTACTAAATATTACATATTTTTAACATGTTTTTTTTTTACACCGATGAGTGATTAGTGACATCTATAACATTAGCATAGCTATTTCTGATCCTAATCATCATCATCATCAACTGTTCTCAGCCTATTGCCGGGTCAGTTTAGTAAAATGCCTCCATCTTCCTCTTTCCTTCATTCTGAGATATTAGCTAAAATCTTTTAGTTGCTAATGTACCAATAAAATTAATATAATATTATTGTATTGCACCTTACTACCGTTCGAGTTATACACACTTACATAATGTGTAATGGTAGGGTGGTTGAGATGAAATGGAGGACTACAGTTTAACGTGGGATCACAACCACGTGGAGGCCTGCATTCCCACATTCACAAGTTGTGATTAATACAGTCTTGACAAGGTGAGGAAGATTTGGCAATTAGATAAATCTGTGCGAGAAAGTTTGATGAACCCCGGACCCTCGGCGGCGAAGTCCAGTGCCTCACCGCTAGACCACCAGGTCACCATTAAAAAATTAAGTTTTATTATGAGCCAAAACATAAACTTTATCTTTGACTTCAACTTTTCTTAGCATATTTCAAGCTTCTCTTCGACTCCACATTTAAATAGTGACTTTGCACAACCCTAGATTATAATATAATGCAATCACATACAGCTCATTTTTTTTTTTTTGCAAAACATATACATACCATTAGCATAAATATTTAATGCAGTATTAAAATCAGTTACATTGGTTGACATTATTGCTCTGATATAAGAAAATATGTTCTCGTATCAAAATCTTGTGTGAAATCGAACTTCAATTTATTCAAAAATAAGTTTTTAGACTATATTGATGCACACAATTAAAAAAAATGGATGTAAATACAACAAATAATATATAATTATAGTATGCAAGAATGAGATATTTGGTTTGGACACACTATTTCCGAACACCAGTTGTGTACACTCATATAGGTCATATTCATACTTTTTTGACATTGTGTTACATAAAATAATAAATAATAATAAAATATAATAATATAATAATAATAATAATATTTAGCACCGCGTCTTACTACCCGTTCGGGTTATACGCTTTAAGTACTAATTATTACGCTATTGGATTAGGAATTGGGAAGGTTGAATTAGAGGAAGTGAACCCGCATTTGCGTGGAGGGAGAGTGGAAAACCATTTAGGAAAAACCACCCCCAGTTCACTCGACCGAGATTCGAACCTCGATCTCCCCGTCCTCAGCAGTTGAGCTCAACACGACAAGCGCGTTAGCCAACTACGCCACCGAGGCGGGTTTGTGTTACATAAAAATCATATTAAATTCATTCAAGCACCAATTTGTTCTGAGCATATAAAATTGTTTTTTTTTATATATATAAATAATAAACAAATAATATATACAAAAATAAGCATCAGATATTTTGGTCGTGTTTTGTTTGGACACACTAGTTCTGAACACACAAGTTGTTTCATTCTCGACCTTGTTTTACTTGGAATACAGCTAAAAATGTTACTAGAAGTAATCCCTAATATATCCCTATGCCAACAGCCGACATCACTTTGGATAACTGTAATGAAATCAGATGGTAGTGTACCTGGTATGAATGTGATAGTTAACCACAAATTAGGCCAATATTATTTATATATTTATTTGAAGTCAGACACAAAATTTACTTATAGTTTTATTCCCCTTAAAAACAAAATATTACCACCACATTTACAAAAACTTCTAACAAACATAGCTTCAAAATGGAGACCAACAAATTTAAACCATGTGGTTGAACATGGCGGTAAACAAGTTTTTTTTACAACTATGCGCCCACGCAGTTGATGAAAATATTTTACTCAGTTAAATATTTAGAAATACGAAAAAATAATCATAACATAATTTATGATATATTAAAAAAAATTACAAATATTTTCTCTTTTACAAGTAAATCCAATGCCTGTATTAAAAGGTATTAATGTGTGCACTATATTGCACATATCCAACAACGTTCCAAAACGAAGCATAAGTACTTTTAATTATGTTAAAAATTGTTTCGAATTGGATAAAAATAAATTATTAAAAGTAATGAAATAGTATGAGAAAACTTAAGCTTACATTATTTTAAATGTATAATATAACAGGTTATTTAAACACTTTACATTTATAACAAAACAGTGATCTTTTACAAGTGTTGGCAACCCAAAACATAAACATATGATTTTTGAACTGTCATCCAGGTAAAAACCTATCGTGAACAGACTCTACACTCATATAGGTCATTCATAATGATCTTGGCATTAAAGCCAGGACTGCAGGGAGCCTTACTCAACAATATCATCGTAGTCCTTCGAGATGGCAGAGCGAATACTTTAGATAAGAGTCTGTAGCCTTTCCCACTTTGCTTAGAGAGAAAGAGCTAAAATCTTGTCATCTAAAGTGAAACGTCTGCCCTTTGCCTTGAAAGGTTTGTTTCTTAATTGTGATATTAAAAATTTATGTGTCACATTGTTCACATCCTTACCCCATTCCTGGAAATGATCTAGATTTGACATTTCTTCTGCCACTCGTAGACGCTTTTGAAAAGAAGAGTTTTTCTTCTTCAAAATGCAAGCTTGCCGCTTAAGCAAAGCTGCCTTGTACATATGCCTAGCTTTCGTGTCAGCTGAGTTCGCAACTCGTAAAATGCCTCCAGGAACATTTCTTGAGCCTAAAACAATATAATGATCTATCTCAATGTAAAACTATCAAAAATATTGCTATGAGAGGAATAAATTGTCACGAGGTAATGTAATATTGAATTATCTGAGGATCCGCCTTGGTGGAGTAGTAGTCTAATGTGTCAGTCTTGTGTTGGACTTTACTGCCAAGGACGAAGAAGCGAGGTTTGAATCTCGTTCGGGTGAACTGAGGGTGGTTTTTTCTAAAATGATTTTCTACTTTCCTTCCAAGCAAATGTGGGTTAACTTCCTTTGAAGCACATCCTTAACCCATTAGTGTAATTAGTACGTAAGTAAATAAGCAAAATGGGAAGTAAGATGTGGTGCTAAAAACAACATTATCTAAGGAATATATATTATTACATTTTGAAAAATTAAAATGACACCTGGACAAGAGAATCAAACCCGGGATCTCTGGCTTAGTATGCCAATGCTTGTTCATCACAGACTCATTGCCTTAAAATATGAGTGGAGAATGACCCTGAGCATGGATGAATCCTGGATAGCTCAGTGGTAGAGCATTGGCATACTAAGCCAGAGGTGCCGGGTTTGATTCCCGTGTCCAGGTGTCATTTTTCAAATTTTCAGAATATGATACTTGTGTGGTTTCAAACCCTTCTTATCACCCAATAGCTTAGGCTATTGAATGTATATATGTGAGATAATTAGGATTTTGTTAAATTATTTTAATTATTATAATTGACTGTGTGGGAGGGTTGGTTCAGCCCCTCCACTGCTACGCCTAGTTTAAACTGTTATATGTACTTAACTCACCAGTGGGATCACAGGTTGCGTTGCATCACATAATGAAGATGAAGTTGAAGGCCACCAGTTGTTTCTATTTTAACCTCAATACTTGCTTAAGTAGGAAGCTCTCCACTCTGTTGACTTTTGTTGGTCATAAGTCCTGAGAATGAATATAAACACCTTGTAGTGACTGTCATAGAGCCTACTAGCATGTGTAGATGTTATATATTATTCACTCATATGTAATAATGACAAAGAAACATTTTATGCACTAGTATAATAACTTCAATAAAAGTGACAATTTCTCTCATTTAATAAATATTAGTTAGGCCTAATTTTTACTGATATTTTAATTTTATGACTTAATTAGGACCTGCAAGGAAGAACAACCAAAATAAACTCTTTTAAACCATTAAGACTTTTTTATTTTAAAGTATGGTGTCATGTTGTGAACCTATGTTTTTCAATTTTTGAGAATTCTTTTTTTTTTAAATAGACTGGAAAATTGTATGCTACTTTAAGTGTGTGTCAAATTAAAGGTCAGATCACATGTTTGCAAAAAAAAATTAATTTTAGTGAGACTTTTTTAATTTAATTATGGCAAATCAAGAAAAAATGCCAACTTGACAGTGTTTTCTGTAAAATACTTTAGATTAAAAACAGATGTTCAGCTTGTTCTTGATTTATATAACAGAGATGATATAAGCAGAGGGATGCCAGGAAAGAAAGATGTTATGGTTTAAAAGGACAAACAACCAAAAATTCATTCTCCTTTACAGGAATTTTAAAAGCTGGTTAAAAAAAACTACTTTTTAAAAGTATGTTGTGCTATGTGTCAAAATAAAGCCCTTCAAAAGAGCTTTAAAATGAGCCATTAAAGATCTTTATAGCTTTATCAATTGCAGATCTATAAGGTATTCACGAGCTAAGTTTACCTGGATGACAGATCGAAATGTTACTAGAAGTAATCCCTAATATATCACTACGCCAACAGCTGACAACTATCACTTTGGATGACTGTAATGAAAACAGATGGTAATAATTTTGTGATAGTTAACCACAGTAATTTAGGCCAATATTATTTATATATTTATTTGAGATCACAAAGTTTATTTATAGTTTTATTCCCCTAAAAAAATATTAACACCACTTTCACAAAAACTTCTAACGAACATAGCTTCAAAATGGTGACTGACTAATCTAAACCACATGATTGAACATAATGGTAAACAAGTTTTTTACAATGATGCAGACACGCAGTCGATTAAAATATTTTATTCAGTTAAATATTTCAAAATACGATAAAATAATCATAAAATAATTTATTGTATGTAAAAAAAAAATGACAACAATTTTCTCTTTTCCAAGTAAATACAATGCCTGTATTAAAAGATATTGATGTGTACACTATATTACACAAAATCACTAACGTTCTAAAACAAAGAATAAGTATGTTTAGTTATGTTTAAAATATTGTTTCAAGTTGGATAAAAAGAAATTATTTAAAAAAATTAAATAGTATGAGAAAACTTAAGTTTATGTTATTTTAAATGAAATATATAACAGGTAATTAAAGAACTTTACATTTATAACAAAGCTATGATCTTTTACAAGTGTTGGCAACCCAAAACCTAAACATATGATTTTCGAACTGTCATCCAGGTAAAATCCTATCGTGAACGGAATATACATAGACTTTTCTGTTTTGAAACAAACCAAAATTTGGCCATTTTTGCAATTTTTATAAATTTATTAGAAACTAACGATTGCAAATTACAAAATAATAATGTATTTTTTATATTCATCATAAGAACAATGAATAAACAAAAAAGCATTCAAATCTGAGACATGGTGGGGTTGGTGGTAGTGAGGGAACAGGATTAAAAGCTGACATGATACGGTATTATGTATAGTAAAATTTAACTATGATTAACAAATGTGTTGGAAACTTCACATTTAGGTTTCTCTTTCATAAGTGTAGTTCCTAAAAGAACATTCAAAGACACAAGAATGAAACAAGAACTTATCACATGTGAGATCATCTTTAAAATACAAGTGGCTGCTAAAGTAAACCTCATCTACACTATACAAAAATTAGGTCAGTTTCTTTGTTTAGTTACAATTTATGTCTAAACTATTTGAAAGTCTACTTTTCGTTAATGCATTATAAGATGTTTAAGATTTTTTTCTATACAATTCAAAATAACAATAGTTATTCATTTACAAGAGTTGTGTTTGCTTCGTGAAAGGAATCTGTGGTCATTGCAGATGAATTTTGCATTTTTATAAAGATTAAAAAAAAATGCCGCCTAGTATCATGTACATGGTAACCTTGGCCTTAAGAGATACACAAAACAACTTATGATATGTTGGTTTAGAAAATAAAAGCGCTAACTAATGTGTACTAGCCCCGTATTTGCATACATGACCAAATGCAGGGGAGTTATACCACTTTCTTTCAAAAATATATGTAGTCTGGGGTCAAGCGCTCAAACAATTTTTTTTAGAAATGATTTTTTCATTTAGGAAACACTACCTAGAGGCTCGGTTTATTCCATCCGTCACAATGCAACATCAGCCATTTTGATACATTTGCTTATTATTTTATTATTAATTAAGTAATTTCAAAGACTACATTTAGAAATAGCACTCGCTGCATCTTGGTTTCAGCAACGTTCTGCAACTTTACAACTTTGAATGCTTGAACGCTTGAACCTTAGTTTGTTACTAATGACACTAATTGTCAGCGATTTGGGTTTATAACCCAATATCCCTTTAAGATTACTTTTTCCTTCTTCTAGCATAACCAGAGTCACTAAACTTATAACACCATTTAAACACTCCCAAAAATGAGGCATAGTCAATGATACTAAATTAGAGATTATTAAAAAAAGTTATAGTAACAATTCAAAACAAAACCCACCAAAGTGACTAGTAGGCTCCTACTGGTAACAATTGAACATATTTGTTACAACCTACCATCAAATTCCAGCCAAATTTATATCAAACATAAGATGGGATTATATTAGTCATAAATTGGAGTATAAAATGGTACTTACCACTTTCAGGCCCAATTAATGGCCCATAAGGATTGAGAATAGAATTCTTCTCTGAAGGTTATTCATAGAATCCTAAATAAAATTAAAAATACCATAAATTAGTAGTACAGACTCAATAACTCAAGTAAAACATATTTTAATTCACAAAATATAGCCTATGTGAAACTAAGTTAGGCACCAGGTACCTCTATCTTACTTGTAGGCTATATAAAATACATGTATGGAGCCTACCCTAGATATAGATATATAAATTTTATGGTACTAATACACAATATTCTGACATTAATGTTAAATATTGTTTATGCTCAGGTTATGTGAGTTTATTAATAATAGAATAATTTATATTTAAATATTTTATTGCATTCTGACGAGAAAAAAATAGCTACTAACATAAAGCTTTATCTAATAACTAAAATCTGTGATATCAGAATATAATAAGTCTTAATAAAAGAGATTAATAAGTCTTAGACCTACCTGGTAAATGTAAAGTAGGCAGAGAATATGGTTTCAGCCTTTTGGAAGCTTCCATTTTACATGAGGGAATAAAATGACTTTCACATATTCTGAATATGTTGTAAACCTGCATCTGATGCATTAAAGCTATTTTGAATCCTCTTTTAGCCATGTTTCATAAATATATTTTTCATATACAGGAAAACGATGAGATGTTTTATCCTCACATCCAGGAACACAACATTTCTTCACCCCTCCCATTATGAAATTAAATTAATTGCCTAACCAATTATTATCGGTTATAATAAAATTCAAATTCCTTTTTAAGAGCAAATATATATAGCTATTTATCTTCCTTGAACACAAAACAAAGTTACAAGAAGTCTGCCATTTTGAACAAGATGAAATTTAAATTTCAAAACATAAACAGCTACGTCATACGGCGACAGCAACGCTCAAGCAGCTATCTGCCGTATTAACTTGGTTTCAGGTTGTCCCCATAGCCCATGCTAGTCTTGTTGAAGCTTAGGTAACGACAATGGAGACTTCCGTCTTCTTATAAACGACATACAAAATATTTGTTAATTCATAAACCCGGCCGATAGGTTACACTACTATAAAATATGTTTTAAAATTAGCCAACATTTTCATATTTATACAATTTTATGGAAAATATTTTCACACTTTAATAATATATAAATAAATTATAATTAACAAAATTTGGCATTGCACAAATTAATTTAACTATATTTAAGGTATTATGATGATTAAAATTATGTATAAATGAATATTGGTTTTAAAATTATTATTATTATTTTTTCTTTCTTCAATGGCACTGAAGATATTGTCTTCAATAAGCCAGGAACACTTGTATTTGACTTCATTCCGATTACACTTTCTTGATTTTCTTATTAGATCACTCCGATTCTGACCCAATTAACCTAGCCCTATTTCACAACGAATTTCAAATACGAAATAACCGGGAAGACATTTTGATCGTCACTACACCGACATATTTATATTTAGCAGGAAATTGTACAGCATCCTGTACAAAGTAATGTGGTCTGAGCGTAATACCTTAACTAAAGAAAAGTTTGTAATATGATTATGGATGTAATTTACCCGAGCCAAATGATGTACAGGACATACCATAAATATATGTTCTAATGTTTCCGGAACATGGCAGACCACACAATGTGGGGACGGTACTTTACGCATAACATAAAGTCGGTCTTTCGTGTAGGCATGTCCGAGCCGGAGGCGGATAATTGTACAAATAAACTTACGGGAGCCCTTAACTCCTGAAAACCATGGTGTTTTCTAATTTTGCACCATACATCCCGTGATACCATTTTGTTTTCTGCTGGCATGTAGTCTCCCACCATTAGCTCCATTTAACCCGACTTCTTTGTTTTACCCTCGGTATAAAGTCGCTATACGGTAGTGGGATTTCATGTACAATAGAAAATACATTTACACTAGATGCTAAACTATCTACTCTCTAATTACCCATTATACCCACGTGGCTAGGGATCCATTGGTACCCCAATTCGTAGCCCCTAGCTCGTAGAGAGGAGCATTTTTCGAGTATTTGAATTATCAATGGGTGCGACGGGGGCTTGAGACGCCACTTATAGACTCCAAAGCGCTACGGGAGTCGCATAATACCACTACAAGCTGCGGACGTAAAGATAAGATATATTTTAATGCCTGTAGGATAGCAAATAATTCCGCTGTAAATATTGATGCATTGGATTGTAATCTATATGACTGACCATAATATACTACTGTCATAGAAGACCGCCCCCACTAGGGCTGGCTCCCCTCCCCTCCTAGCTCCATCTGTAAATATAAGTCTGTATCTACTCCATCTTGCTTTCATATACCTTACTGCATTTAACTTCTGTTCGATCGGATGGGTAACTCTTTTTACTCCTGATTCAGTGATAGATAACAACACTGGTACATCCCAGAGGGCCTCATGACCCCCAGTGATACACTGTACCGAATACGGAAGAGAAAGAGTATATTTACGGAAATCATTATAACCCGAAAAACTACCCACCAGAGAAGGACCTGTTCTGTTTACCCAATATTGTTTTGTTTCAACATAATTTGAAAGGATACGAAGCCTGCGACGCAGATAACTAGAAGTTGAGCAATCTTTCATAAAAAAACTTGTCCGCCAACAGACGGCGCCTGAAAAATAAAGGTAATTCTCCCGATTCTGTAAGGAGCGCGTTGGTTGGAGATGCACGACAGGCACCCAGGCACAGTCTTAAACCCGCATATTGTATCCTATCCAGTTTTTCTAGTGTGGATCGTGATGCAGTGTGATATAAAAAAACCATACTCCAATCGAGATCGTATAAGCCCACGGTACATTTGCAGCATTGTATATGGGTGGGAACCCCACGAGGCACCCGCAACTGATTTCATCGTATTTATAAATTTGTCACATATACTAGATAGTTCCAAAACATGAGGGAGCCAAGATCCCTTCATGTCTAGTGTCATGCCTAAAAAACGCACCGTTGGCTGTACCTGAACTTGACAGCCTTCATAAACTAGCCTAATTGAATTATCTTGCACCCTGTGTCGGGTGAAGATTACCGCACAACATTTAGATAAATTTAGAGACAAAAAGTGCGCTGACAACCAATTTGAAAGCAAGGGAAACACTGATTTTAACTTATCCACCCCTTCTGATAAGTTACAAGATCGAACGTATATTACCACGTCATCCGCACACTGTAGAGTCGTTATACCAACCGGAAAAGCGTGATCAATATCGTTCGAATACACTGCATATAACATAGGGCTAATGTAACAACTTACATTGTAACAACACTCACCAACTGGGACAGTGATAATCCTGAGCTACCCCCCAAAGGGGACCTCACCAGCTTCCATCGCACATAAGCTTCACGCTTTTCGCGACGTAAACCACCCCCGAGGGAACATAGGTCTGGGAAAACCCCCCCATACACTATCCACCTGTGTACAGGAGTTGGAGGTCCCCCATGCAGTGGGTGTCACCACGAGGGGGAGGTGGGGCTTAGCCGTAGAGACGACTCACACCGAGCAAGCCCGGTGTTTCGCCCTCCCTCCGTTGCCCAGCGGGACCACGAGGAGGTACCCACCCCGGTGTTCGAACCGCCTCCCATTCTTTTCGGCCCAGATACCAGTCACCCGAAGGTTCCAGCACCGGGCCTCGCACCTTCTTTCCAATATCCCTTTCAATCTCTCCGTCCTATGAGGCCCAAGCACCATGATCCCCGGCGAGGGATCCGTGTCGGGCCGCTACCCTCTCCTCTCATTCTCCTTTCTCTTTCCAATCGCAATCGCCATTCTTTTAAATGCTTCAAAAACATCTCGCCTCGCGACCATGTTCCTTCTCTCCCACACCATTTCATGAGTTGCTAGGACCCCAAACGTTTCTCTCCTTACTTCTCCGAACCTTGCGCATTCCGAAGTCGAATGCCATGCATCTTCCCTCACGTTACACGTCAGGCAGTTTCCATTCTCTCTCAGAGCGAAGTACCTGAGCTTCTCATTGAAGTCTCCATGACCGCTTAGCGCCTGGGTGGTGTAGTGATCCAGCTTCAGCCACTTCCGTCTCATCCTCTCCTTTACGTCGGGGAAGTACCCGTACGTCTCTCTACCCTTTCCGGATGTATCCCATCTCCTTTGCCATTCCATCATCACCTCCGCCCTCCGGTTAACTTTGCTTAAGCTCTTTCTCACACCTGCCTCTTTGTCCTCCCTTAGCTTCATCCTTTCTTTAATCAAAAGATCTACTGGTAGCACTCCTACCAGGACGGGCATCGCATCCTGCGATACCGTCCTGTATGCCCTGGCTACCACCAGTAGGAGCTTCCTCTGCGTCCTCATCAGCAGTGTCCTATTCACTCCTCTGCTCGCTCCTTCACCCCAGCACTCACATCCGTATGTCACCACTGCCTCCACTATACCCTTATAGATCGTCCTTAGGGTATCACTGCTGAATCCTTTGTTTGCCTTCACCACCCTCGCCAGCTTCATGAAGACCTTCTTTACCTTAACACATGTCTCCATCACGTGACTCCGAAACCTCACATACTCATCGATCCACACTCCTAGGTACTTCACTCTCACCACATAGCTCACCACTCTACCGTCCATCCGTAGACCAGGCTTCCTCAGCAGTCTGCCCTTCAGTAGCATCATCACCGTCTTCTCTCTCGAGAAGACCAGCATAACACTCCTTCCCCATTCCAGGACTCTGTTCACCGCTCTTTCCGCTCTGGCCTCAAGCTCAGCCCGGTTTCTGGCCCTTACTAGCATTAACGCGTCATCTGCGTATGCCGTCATGCTCACTCCGTCCCCGTAGTCCCCCGTTAGAAACTCGTTGAAGACCACATTCCACAACAGCGGTCCCAACACCGAGCCTTGCGGACAACCCTTCGTGGGTGTCTTCTCTTTCACTACCCCGTCTATTTCTAGACTCACCTTCCTGTTGGTGAAGTAGTCCTCCACGAGCCTCCACAGGTTCCTAGGGCAATCCACCTCCCTCAATACATCAAGTATCTTGGGCCACCACGCATTATCGAATGCCCCCGAGATGTCCAGGAACACTCCGAGGACATACTTCTCCTCGCTCTCGCTCACTTCTCTCTGCATTCTCATTATGGCATCTACCGTGCCTAGTCCCTTCCTGAAGCCGTATTGTCTCTCGCTAAAGAAGCCCACACCGCTGAGAAAGCCATTCAGCCTCTCCGCCATCAACCGTTCCGCCACCTTTCCGAGCACCGGAAGCAAAGTTACCGGCCTATACGACTTCAGTTTGCTCGGGTTCTTGTCATCACTCTTTAGGAATACCTTTAGCACCCCTCGTTTCCACCTGTCCGGAAACTTTCCCGTCCTTAGCATCTCATTCATGGTATCCGTAATCAATTCATTGCATATGTCAAGCCCATTCTTGACCATCTCGGCCTTCACCCCATCTATTCCGGGTGCTCTCCGATTCCTCATCTTCCTCACCGCTCTCTTGACCTCCAACTCCGTGAAGGGCTGCATATCATTCCCGTTACTGGGTATAACTGAGCCGTTCCTGACGTCTTCGTGTGCCTGTACCTCCCCGTTTCTGTTATCATCTGGGAGTAATCCGTCGAGCATGAGCTCCACGGTCTCCGCCACACTGGTGGTGAACCCTCCACCCTCTTTCTCTAGGCAACTAAACATCAGGTTCAGCTTGCTCTTACCCAGAACGATCCTGTACACCTTCCCCCATGGGTCATCCGTCTCAGCCTCTACCAGCCGCTCCCATGCCAGCCACTTTTCCTTCCTCACCTTTCTCGTGTACTCATTCCTGGCCACAATGTAGGCCCTTCTCCTCCCTTCAACTTCCTGAGGGCCCCCTCCCTCGTTTCTTAACCGCTTCCACTGAGCCATCTTTCGGTTTTTCTCTCTTTTGAGCCTGGTGAGCTCCCTCGTCCACCAGCTCCTCAACCTCTGACCGTTAACTCTCGGGATACTCACTCCGCATGCCCTCATCATGCTCCTTTCCAACTCCCTCGCCTTAGCCTCCGCTCCGTCCATCTCTCTGATCCTTCCCATATCCTCCGCTACAAGAGCCGCACGGTATCTTTCCCAGTCGGCATTCTTTATATCGAATCTCGGTTCGGGAGCCGCCCCCCTCCTCTCATCTCTCACCACTTCCGTTTCGACTCCGAATACTATCAATTTGTGGTCGGATTCCACCTCGCCGCCGATCACCCTCCACTCTACCGTATTCACATTTCTAGAGGCCAACGTTACGTCAAGGTTCGCCCTTGCGCCTCTCACACTCTCATAAGTTGGTTCTTCGCCATCCGTATTAACCACTGTTAGATCATTGGCGAGAATGAAATCCTCCACTGCCTCTCCGGCCTCGTCAAGCACCCGATCGTACCACAACATGGACCTGGCATTAGCGTCTGCTCCGATCACCAGCCTCTCTCCTGCCAGACCTCTTACAGCCATTTCCAGTCTCCCTATATGATCTCCGATCACCTCATTATACTTAAAGTAGCAGGACGCCAGTACCAGGTCCCCTTGGGCTCCCACTTTAACCACCGCCCTCTTGTTGTCCGACCAGTTACTCAACTTTATAGCCGGCAGATCCGCCTTCAGTATTACTACTGCGGCCCACGTCTCCTCTCCCTCTTTCCTTTCATAGAATGCTCTGCCACCGGGAAATCTCACCACACCGCCTATACTGTACGGCTCCTGTATCAGTAGGATATCCAGATCCCTCCTTCTCGCCACACCCTCCAGCTCAGCCATCGCCATCTTTGACCGGCCCACATTCACCTGTCCTACCTTATAGGCCATAATCGACCTTTCTCATCGCTATACGTAGCGCGTTCTCATAGGTAGGACATTTCTTATCCTCCACACCGTGCCCGTCCTTCCTTCCTGCCCTCATGCAATTCACACACCTTACCTTTGTCTCTTTGCACCTCGAGACATCATGCTTCCCTCCACACCGCCTACATGCGATGTCCCTGCCGCAGCTCCTACCCATATGGCCGTAGCCCTGGCACTTAAAGCACCTAACGACTTCAGAGTAGTCCTTCACTCTGCAGCAGAGCCACCCAATGTACACCCGACCGGTTTTCATAAGGTGATTTCTCACCCTCGGGCTTACCTCCAGTACCCAGTGGCACCTCTCTTCACCTCTCCTGCTCCGCACCTCCCGGACCAGCTTGAATTCCTCACGGAATTCCTCCACCGTCACCCCCGAACCTTCCATGTTCAGGTGGTGAATCTCCCCGATCACCGCCTCTTTTGTCCCTTCCATGGGTACATCGTACACCATTACCTTGGGCCTTTTCTTTCCAAACCTCTCTGCCACCAGGCCCTTCTCCTTCAGCCGCTGGTTGTTGATCAGGTTCTCCGCCTGATCCTTGTCGCTCACCACGACAACGACACCCTCCCTGGTGTTCCTTACATTCCTCACCTTCAGCCCCATCGCCCCTGGGGTCACCGCATCCTTCATAACTTTCCTTATCTCTTTGCCCTCCTTGGCCGTTCCCTCCGCCCTCACGTACACCACGTTCTCTTGTGGCCTCCACTTGGCACCTGTCGAAATGGGCGGGAAGTCCTCCCTTTTCATCCCCCAGGCTTGAGCAACCGGGGCAGTTCTGCCTGTGCCCCGTTGCTCACAGCCAGCCTCCGACAGATCCTTTCCTCTACACCCTTCACTACCTCCTCTCTCTCCTCAAGCTTGCCCCTTAGCTTGACCGATTCCTCCATAGCCTCTAGGGCTATCTCCCTCATTTCCCTCATCGCCGTAGCTATCCTCTGCATGCCGGAACCCGTGAGTGGCCTGCCCTTCATGTTGGACATGAAGCGCTCCACCTCTCACAGGTACCCATCGAGCCTCCGCCTCCTCTCACTCTCCGACTCCTCCACCTCCATGTCACCCTCACTGCTCCCCGGCTCTTTCCTTCGCTTCACACCAGCTCCACCTCTCTTACCTTTCCCGTCATTCTTTATCTTCCGCTTCCCGGTTTCGTACCTCTCACTCCCCGTCTCACTTCCGGTGGAGTCAACTCCGCCCCCGCTAGGGCTCCCTACCCGGTCACTCGACCTCTCCTCTATCCTGTCCGTCCTCCGCATCCGTACTTTTGCCACCTTCCATTCTTTGCCAAGTCCCATGGCCCCTTCCTCACTTCGCTCATCTCTCATTTTCTCGCTTTGATCAATTGAATCGCTGCACATCGATATAACGTTAGTTGTATCCATGGTATCAGTAAAAGCAATTGGGTTCGGGGGGCCGTCTCTTGCATCGGACCGCCCCCTCTGGCATGGATGGTGTGCTAAGTTTGACCGGTCCCCACCAGCATAACACACTTAGCCAAGGGGTTTTTCTACCGGTCTGGGTTTCCCCGAGCTTTCGCCCTGGTTAGAGCCGTGGCCCCAACCTAGACTTATACCCAGGATGTCCCCTTCAGCAGCTGGTCGTCGTCCGGTTTCAGGGTCTCCTCCGAGCATGCCGTCGCCGACTTTCGGGGAAGGCGGATGCACCTCCCGCCCTTCGCCCCCTACTTCCCCGTGAGGACACAGTTACGCAAAGGACCCACACTTATTCAGGTAATGGGCCCGTCCTCACAGAGTTTCAGCGGTCTGGACCACGTTAGCCTCGCCCACCCAGAGTTACCCCCGGGAGGGTTGTGCCGATCACGCGATTAGCCACGACGGGCGCTCTATTGAGCCCCCGCCACAGCTTCCCGCGGGCCAACTTCAGCAATACCCGTGCTCGTCCCATCCCCCTTCCTTCTTCCAACTGCCGGAGTCCGATTTTTCCGGGAGGACTGACCAGGTCCTCCTAACCCTGGTGTACTGGTGGGCTAGGGTTGCCTTATTCGCCAGCAAGTCTCGTTTTGACAGGAGGACCGACCACATCCTCCCAACCCTGGTATACTGATGGACTAGGGTTGCCATATTCACCAGCAGGTCCCGTGTTTTGGCCTCGGAGCTGACCAGACTCCGTTAGCCTTCCCCTATCGAGGGGTGCCCCTTAGATTTTCGGACCATGTCCGTGCATTCTCTTTTACGGTTGGGTTGACCAGACCCTCCCAACGTTCCTCTTTTATCCGGGCTTACGACCGGCTGCTCTTCCTTCACCCGACAGACCTCCGCGGTTCGCCTTACGGCTCCCCACGTCAGCCGGCCCAGCTCAGGGAACAGGCAGAGTTCACCAACTGGGACAGCCAACTGGGTCAACACGCGGCACTAGCTTGACCAGCGACCTCCGCTCTCGCCAAATACAATAGACTGACTGAAGGCGTGTCTGCGCCAGCCGGCAATGAGGCTCGACCACGTGTTCAGCCAGCAGAGAAAATGGATAGAAGAGTTCCGTTTCCGCCTTCGCCGAGCTTCGCGAAGGTGCTACGTGTTTCGATATGAGCCTCGAACTTCTCCTCCCCCCTTGTTTGTAATGTTCTCCAACCTTCCCTTCCTTCGATCCGCCCCCCCTTTTCTGAGAATTATATTTCGTATAAATACTAGCGGTACCGGGATCTCAGGTCACTTACTACCGCACCGGCTCGAGGATAAGAGGTGAGGGCAGCGACTGGGTTTCGGGGGATATTACCTTCCTACCAAATTTACTATTTCGGCGTCATGGGGGGAACTCTTTCTAAATTATTATTTGGACTTTGTTATTAAATTAATTTTATTTGAATTTTGACTATGCTGCGCGCTTATCGCGGCTGGGAGTTAGACCGTCGCTTTCGCCACCACTTATATTCAGGGTCTGAGCCCTATTTATTTGTATTTCATACGTTTGCCAATATTAGCTTTTAACCAGAGATTGTCTGGTCCTGGGTTCGAAACCCGACTTATGTTATTTTCAAGTATAGCTGTTTCTGGACTCAACTTTGTTCGCCAAGTTTAACGCCTAGGGTTGTTGGGTTATTATTACCTTGTGGCCTTGTTTAATTGCTATGACGTCACGTTTGCTACGAGCGCCTGTAAGAAAGATATATATTTATACTAGGGTGGATAACTTAAACGCTAGAGTAACCAGTTTAGGGACTAATCAATTTAGCGAAGTAACCAAAGAACCATAAACCAAAGACCATGCCACTGAGATCCCGGACCGTTACCTTTGATGGGTTTAATGTAACGTGATTTGTTTTGAGGAGGTAACGTTTATGTTTACCTTTGATGTAATTGATTTCCACGTTGGACGGAAAAGCGCGCTTCACGCGGTGTTGATTGTTTGCTCAGCTTGTTATTGTTTTTTTTACTAAATAAAATTGTTATGTTCATTCAGGTAACTCTTTACCTAATTTACTGCCTCTCTCGCCTTATAGATATTAAGGGGGGGAGGGGGTTGCAAAATGGTAGCAGAGCATGGTTAGCGTGGTTAGCATGGTTAGCATAGTTAGCATGGTTAGCATGGTTAGCATGGTTACCGTGGTTACCAGTGATTATTTGGTTAGTGGTTACATGGTTGATGGTTACTGGTTAGTAATTATTGGCTTTATAATTTCGACGTTTACGTCTATATTATGCTCTTGGTCCTTAGTTCATGCCTCGAACGACTATGTCTCTATAAGGTATGGGCTTGGAAAGATGCCGAGAAATTCTGTTTAAAGGTAATTAAACAAAAAGGGAATTATGCCAGAGGATTATATTTTATGTAATACATTGTACTAATACCTATTTGTATCTTTTTTCATACTGTCATTGGCCATGGCTCCTCCGCTGAAACCAGACGACAAGCCATCAACCAAACTGACGAGATCTGATGTCTACCGACTGAACCGTGAACAACTCATCGCCGAGCTCCAAAAATTGGTCCACCCCTACTCCACCCAACGCAACGGTGGGTGAGTTAAGGTCTATTTTATGCGAACTAGTGAGTGAGGTTGGGGAATCTCCGGCAGATTTTGGCATGGACACAGTTGCGAGTGGTGAACAACCGATGATGCCCTCCCCTCCCCCCGTCCTCCAAACGCCAGCGGTATCTGTTAAATGTCATAGTAAGGTCCTATTGGAAATATTAGGTCGCATTCCTGTGTGTAGTGGTCAGAACTACACGGAGTTATTTAACTTCTTGGTTGAAATTAGCCGGGCATCCCGCCTTAAACTTGTTAGTGAGCCCGAGTTTTTGACATTGTGTTTGTCCAAAACGTCGGGATTCTTAACCGAATTATTTTCCGGGGGTATTCAGGCAGGTTTATCAGTTAAGGCAGTAACTGACCAGATTCTTAATACGTTGTTACCTAGTAGGGTTAGACAGAAGTTATGCAGGGAGGTTGTGCATAGATTTCAGTTTCCTTGTGAAACTTTTAGGAACTTTGTTCTATCTATCACGGAGGCAGCTCGCGTACTCAATGCCGATCTTAAGGAGCCTGAACTTGTAAATATTATTTTGGAGAATGTGTCGCCGCTTACCAGGCGCCATTTTGTGTTCTCAAGTAAACCAACTTGTATACTTGATCTCTATGCCTTGGCTTCGCACATTGAAGAGACTCTTCTCTCAGAAGAGGAATATCTCAATGCGCATACGCCTGAGGTTGTAAGCCGCGCGCAGTCGGGTTCAAATCCCGGAGCAAGTTCTCCTGTGCCGCTTATCGGCGCTCGTCCGCTCGGGAACCGTTCTAGGTACTTGGGGGGTAGTAACCCTGTGGGTGCTAACCAAGGGGCCGCGGGCCTCGTGACATTTCTAGAGTTAGATGTTTCCGCTGCAATAGATTGGGGCACGTTCAGAGGGAGTGCAGGCAGGTAAACTAATAAGGCGCGTTCGCGACCGTGGTACGGCCGCGTCTGTAAGTTTTATGCCGCGGATTTTGAATCCCATGGTTAATGTTTGTATTGGTCCTGTGGGATGTTTAGGGTTATTTGATACTGGGGCGAGCAACTCCTTCATTAGTGAGAAACTTCTTGGTATTATTGGGGGCAAAGTTTATATTATGTGTGAAGATATTGGCCCGAAATCGTACACTGTTGCGAATGGGCAATGTTTAATGGTAGACCATAAGGTACGTCTCTCCATTAAAATTGACAGGTTTTCTTGGAAACGTTCCTTTTACGTAGTGCCGACCCTCCCGTTTGACATGATTTTGGGGAACGATTTTTTGTTTGAGACCAACGCTAGGTTGGATATGGGAAAACGTATAGTCTCCTTTAGTTTTGCGCCAGGGGAATTTGTCTCGTTTGCGACCGAGAAAACGCCGCCATGCTTGTTTCCTTTGGATAGGGATAAAGAGGCCATTCAAAGGGTAGTTAACCGGTTTTCTGATGTAATCACAGATAGGTGGGGGAAATGCGACATTCTCCCTTACGACATTGTTGCTCTTGACAACATCCCCGTACGGTCAGGGCCATACTCATGCGCTCCTCCCAAAATGGAGATTTTTAGAGATCTGATTTTCGACTTAGAAAAAAAAGGAGTCATTCGCCCGTCTAAATCACCTTATGCCAGCCCCGCTTTCATTATTCCCCGCAAGGGCAAGGGCATCGCCTCATTGTTGACTACAGGAAACTTAATAAGAAACTTGTTTTCGATCCTTATCCGATGCCTAGCCTAGAGTCGGCATTCCAACACCTTGGTAAAGCCAGGTACTACAGTCTCATTGATCTTAACGCTAGCTTCCTCCAATGCGCGCTCTCAGAGCCATCCAAGAAATTTACCGCCTTTATAACTCCGTGGCAGGTTTATGAATTTAACCGAGTCCCGTTAGGCATTAGTTGCGGGGACAAGCGCTTAGTAGAGTGTTAGATCATATTCTTGCCGACTTAAAATTTAAATTTTTTTCAATTATCTCGATGATATTTGCATTTATAGTAATTCACTTCAGGACCATTTGCGTCACGTAGAAACTGTGTTAGAACGTCTGCGCTCTGCTGGACTCACTGTTAATCCTGAAAAGGTTACATGGGCTAAGGAGTCTGTCCCGTATCTGGGATATGTTATTTCCCGGGGAAATTTGCTCGTTGACCCGGAGCGAGTCAAGCCTATTCTTGACTTCCCTACCCCGAAGAATTTAAAGGGAACTTCTAGGTTTTTGGGGATGTGCGCATATTACGCCAGGTTTATCCCCTCTTTCTCTGAGTTAGCTTACCCGCTAAACACCCTTAAGAAAAAGGGAGCTGTATTTGCGTGGGGTCGGGAACAAAATGATGCTTTTCTCGCCCTCAAACGGCACCTTGTCTCTCCGGCGGTATTGCGCATGCCCGACTTCTCCCTCCTTTTTATTTTACATGTTGATGTGTCGTCAATTGCCCTCGGCGCGGTGCTTTCGCAGCGAATCCCTGATGGATGTAGGCCGGTAGCGTTCGCCAGCAAGACCTTAAATACTGCTGAGAAAAAGTACAGTACGTACGAAAAAGAATGCCTAGGTTGTGTTTTCGCGGTAGAAAAGTTCTCAGACTACCTAGAGCTTAGAAAGTTTGACCTGTATACTGACAACATGGCGCTGACCTGGCTATGGAACCACCCCAAACAGCTGGTAAAATAGGCCGCTGGATCTGGAGGCTTTCTAGGTTTGGGTTCACTACCCATCATGTCGCGGGTAAAGAGAATGTTGTAGCAGATGCATTGTCGCGGATGGCAGAGGATCTTGACCCTGTAGGAGATGAAGCGGAGGCGGGAACGCTAGGCGCGATTCACACCATCCCAGAATCTTTTATTTCAATTGGTGCTCATCAGGCCGAGGATGAATTTTGTAAACAGCTCGTAGATAGGATTAGAACTGGGGAAGTAGTTGGGAACTATCGCCTGCGCAAGGGTCTCTTAGTGACTAATATTAGGGGGAGACCCAAATACTATATTCCCGAGAAGCTCAGACCTATGCTCCTTAAGTATTTCCACGATTCTGTTTTGGGTGGGCATTGTGGGGTGCTCAAAACTGAGAGGAAAGTTTCCAAGGAGTTTTATTGGCCCAACTTGCCCAAGGACGTAAGGGAATGGGTGCGCAAGTGTGAGGCCTGTCAAAGGGCCAAACCCTCACAAAACTCGAAATTTGGTTTTCATTCTGCTGACGTTGCCACACGCCCCTGGGAGAAAGTTTTTGTTGACTATGTTGGGCCCCTTACGCGTTCCTCCCAGGGCAACACGTCTATTTTGGTAGTGCTGGATGCATTTTCTAAATTTGTGGTGTTAATTCCCCTCAGGAACATGAAGGCATCTACGACTGTGAATGCCTTATCTAGGCGGGTGTGGGGCGTTCTAGGAACCCCTAAGGTTGTGGTTAGTGACAATGGCCCCTGTTTCCGTTCGAAGGCTTTCAAAGACATGTGCTTCTCTTGGGGGGTCAAACACGTGACCACCAGCCCATACTACCCCTCCCCCAACCACGTTGAGCGTTTTAATAGGAATTTAAATGTGGCGCTAACTATTTTCCACCACCAGGACCACTCTCATTGGGACAAGGACCTCGACTTTCTGAACGTCGCGTTCAACTCCGCGTACCACGAGTCAGTCGGAGCCACTCCTGCCTCGGTCTTCTTGAATAGGGATTTAAACCACCCCTTCTTAACCACGTGGGATGTTGACCCGCTCTTATCTGACGCCCATGACCGCCCCTTTGAAGAGAAGTGTGAACTCGCCTATAAAAATTTGTTAAAGTCTAGAAGGAAAGAAGCTGCTACTCACAATCGGGGACGTGTCCCCGTCCCGTTTAATGTGGGTGACAAAGTAGTTTGTAAATGCTTCCCCTTGAGCTCGGCGATGGACAAGACGTCGGCTAAGCTGGCATTCAAATGGATGGGGCCATGGCACATCGACAAGTTCCTAACGCCCGTCTCAGTCCTACTAGTGGACATTGCGGACCATTCTGTAACCCCGCCGCCCCACGTTAGCCACCTCAAGGCGGTGACGTAGTGAGTCCACGTCCTGTGCAAGAAGGCAGGACGTGTTATTGGTTAAGAATTATTTATGTGTATATGGAGTAAAATTTAGGAATTATCATAGGTTATATAGGTATATAGTGTAAAGTTTAGGGTTTATCGTAGGTTATGCTTATTTGTTATATTGGACATTGATTCGAATCCTAGGGGTAGGCCTACCCGAACTTCTAAATATATCTAATGGTTAGTGACTTATGTTTGAGTGTGACTCTGGGAACTTGGAAGAATCCATACGCGTGTGTGCGCGCGTACTATAAGAAAAAGGAAGATGATGCAGTGCTTGCCCTCGTAGAACACTCTTGTTCCTGTTGTGTCTACTTGGAGGCATAGCCTCATGTGGATGCGCACTAAGTGCCGTGATGGATTGGATTAGATGGACTGCGCCTGCCAGCAGCCGTGTCAGAGCATTGTAGACTGTACACTTATATTATTTTTGTAACTGTAGTTTATTTGTTCTCAGAGAGGTCTTCACCCTTCCCTCCCCTTCCCTTTTGGTTCGGGGCGAGATATCGAACGCGTCTGCTACAGAAGACGGAGGCTGACTGGGCCGACTGATATGTGGGACGAGTCTCAGCTTCAGTGGGTCGTCAGAAAAAGGAGAGCGAGAGCGTCAGTGCCGTGCGTGTTGTACTCCGGCGTGAGCTACTCCAGGATCTATCAGAGCACCACTACCGGGTGGACCTACTACTTGACCGTGAGGCCAGCCATCCAAGGACTGTCATGAGGGTTCGTGTGGATCATCTCCCCATTGTCAGCTACTAACGGCAGGGAAGGTACCGCCCTGCCGTTACGCCTACTGCTGAGGACTCCTTCTGACATCCCGTCAGGGGGGGAGGATGTAACAACTTACATTGTAACAACACTCACCAACTGGGACAGCCAACTGGGTCAACACGCGGCACTAGCTTGACCAGCGACCTCCGCTCTCGCCAAATACAATAGACTGACTGAAGGCGTGTCTGCGCCAGCCGGCAATGAGGCTCGACCACGTGTTCGGCCAGCAGAGAAAATGGATAGAAGAGTTCCGTTTCCGCCTTCGCCGAGCTTCGCGAAGGTGCTACGTGTTTCGATATGAGCCTCGAACTTCTCCTCCCCCCTTGTTTGTAATGTTCTCCAACCTTCCCTTCCTTCGATCCGCCCCCCCTTTTCTGAGAATTATATTTCGTATAAATACTAGCGGTACCGGGATCTCAGGTCACTTACTACCCCACCGGCTCGAGGATAAGAGGTGAGGGCAGCGACTGGGTTTCGGGGGATATTACCTTCCTACCAAATTTACTATTTCGGCGTCATGGGGGGAACTCTTTCTAAATTATTATTTGGACTTTGTTATTAAATTAATTTTATTTGAATTTTGACTATGCTACGCGCTTATCGCGGCTGGGAGTTAGACCGTCGCTTTCGCCACCACTTATATTCAGGGTCTGAGCCCTATTTATTTGTATTTCATACGTTTGCCAATATTAGCTTTTAACCAGAGATTGTCTGGTCCTGGGTTCGAAACCCGACTTATGTAATTATCAAGTATAGCTGTTTCTGGACTCAACTTTGTTCACCAAGTTTAACGCCTAGGGTTGTTGGGTTATTATTACCTTGTGGCCTTGTTTAATTGCTATGACGTCACGTTTGCTACGGGCGCCTGTAAGAAAGATATATATTTATACTAGGGTGGATAACTTAAACGCTAGAGTAACCAGTTTAGGGACTAATCAATTTAGCGAAGTAACCAAAGAACCATAAACCAAAGACCATGTCACTGAGATCCCGGACCGTTACCTTTGATGGGTTTAATGTAACGTGATTTGTTTTGAGGAGGTAACGTTTATGTTTACCTTTGATGTAATTGATTTCCACGTTGGACGGAAAAGCGCGCTTCACGCGGTGTTGATTGTTTGCTCAGCTTGTTATTGTTTTTTTTACTAAATAAAATTGTTATGTTCATTCAGGTAACTCTTTACCTAATTTACTGCCTCTCTCGCCTTATAGATATTAAGGGGGGGGGGGGTGTTGCACTAAGAACTGATCTCTGTGGTAGGCCCCTTCGTTGAGTTCTAGGGATGATCTGACTTGTCCTATCTTGACAGTGTACGATCTATTTTGAAATAGATAGCCTAGCCAATAACACATTTTGCTAGAGCAGCCCAGGCGAAAAAGTTTATCAAATAACACCGAATGCTCGACATTATCGTACGCACCCTGTATATCGAGGAAAAAAGCTGAGATAAATGAGTTTTGTGATAGAGCAATTTGGATGTCAGAAACTAATATAGAGAGGCTATTCAGCGTGGACCGTCCCTTTCTAAACCCAAATTGCATAGGGTTAAGGAGTTTATTCATTTCCAGAAATCGTTCTAAACGAGCTTTAACTAAGTGTTTCATGATTTTACCAAAACAGGACGAGAGTGCAATAGGTCTATAATAGCCTATTAGCTCCGCGCTTTTACCCGGTTTTAGAATCGGGATCAGAAAGGAGTTTTTCCATGCCGTTGGTATTACCCCCTCCTCCCACAGGGAGTTAAATATCTCTATCAGCGCTCGTCGAGAAACAGACGACAATTTTGTCAACATACCATAGGACACATTGTCTGGGCCAACCGCCGTGTGTTGCACTCGATTCAACGCTGCCCTTAATTCACTACCAGTAAAACGTTTATCGAGCTCAGGAACACCTAAATTGGGGAATTCCAACGGGGAATACATAACTGAATCCGGTATAACCCTACACGCGAATGACTCTGCCCATGCCTCTAAGTCAACAGTCGGGATACCAAAGTTTTTAACAATACCCTTGAACCATTTGATTTTATGCCAAACCTGTGTCAGAGATACATCGGGGGAGAGAGACTCGCAATATAACTGCCAGGCCTCACGCTTCGCACGTAGCAAAGTTCGCCGCGTAACTGCTGCAGTACGACAGTAGTTTTCATAGTTGATCAGGTTAAAATTTTGTTTTAATATACATAATGATAACCTCCTTTGAGCTATCGCTTTAGAACATGACTCTGTCCACCACGGGCAACGTTTAATACTCCTATGACCCCCACTATTTGAGGTTGGTACTGCCACATCAGCTGATCTCTGTAACATGTTAGCAAAGTTGTCGTACTGTACTAAAGGATCGCGGTCCACCGCTAACTTTTGGACGGTTTTCTCCACTTTTGTCGAATATAATTCCCAATTTGCTTTTTTGTAGTTGCGTGACCTACCCACAGGAACAGTTTTATAGTTATATGGGGCCTGAGCTTTTATTGTCAAAATAATTGGCAAGTTATCACTACCCATGGAGTCGCCAATCGTATCCCAAGTTAAGTATGGTGCAAAATTAGGGGATGCAAAAGTAACATCTGGGCACGTGTTAGGATATGGAGGTCTGTTAAGTCGTGTAAACTTCCCTGTATTTAATATAGCAAGCGGTACCACCACTAAGGTTTCATGAATCTTTATCCCACAACGATCTATGTGAGGGGAGCCCCACAACACATGGTGTGCATTCATGTCCGCGCAGATAATAACCGGGGATGGTAAACCTCCGACAAATTGCTCCCATAAATTGTTATTATTATTGTGGTTTAAAGGCCCATCGACACATCTAGGTCATTAGGGCCTTGAAATATATTAAAAACATAATAAAATCCCCATAGGGGAAAGAGATAAAACATTCACCATCTGAGACACTCCATAGGAGTGCTCAAATGGACTCTTGGTATAAATTAAGTGATACACCTGCTAAAAAAAACCACAAGTGTATCACTCCAATAAAAAGACAAAACAAACATATTAAAATATAACACGTTAAAAAGACAAAACATGTTAAAATGATAATACGTTAAAAAGACAAAACAACATGTTAAATTGTAATAAAACTGTTAAAAAGATCTCAATATGAGATATTATCGAAAAGAGCCACTTTATAAAAGTGACTCAAATGGCATTAAAAAGATCCGCCTGGCGTATAAAACGGAGTAAACAAATAACTCCATCCGCACTATCGCGTAATAAAAAAACGTAAGTCACCTTTAAAATCAAGAGCCAGACGGATAGGGGCTAGTTTGCGACACTCCACCAAAATGTGATGCACACTAAGGGGAGTATCACAAAACTCACACACTGGAGGTGGATCCCCTCTTAGTAAAAAACTATGGGTCAATGAAGTATGCCCGACGCGGAGTCTCGTCACGATGACCTCCTCTCTTCTAGACTTTCGTATAGAAGAGGGCCATCGCGACACACCGTCCCTGATGGACCGCAGCTTGTTCTGAGCAGGTGTCGAGACCCACTGCTCGTGCCAGGTGCGTAAGACTCCACGCCGAACATAACCCTTTAGATCTAAAAACATGACACCCAAACTCGCCTCCGGAGGCATACGTGCTGCCTCCTTGGCTGCCTGGTCCGCCAGTTCATTTCCTGGAAGACCAGCGTGACCAGGAATCCAGCAAAAGGCGAGCCGGGTGCTTAATGAATCAATTTTTAAAATTTGTTCGTGAATCATCTGCACGAGAGGATTCCACGAGTAGAGAGTGGACAATGCCAACATAGCACTCATGGAATCCGTGCAGATGAGGACAGAACGGTGACTACTTCGGTAAACAAAACACAAAGATATAAAAATGGCATATAATTCAGCTGTAAAAACACTGGTTTCATTAGGTAAACCAAATTTAAAATTGGATCCTTCCACAACAAAAGCACATCCCACGGAGACTCCAGATTTAGAGCCATCAGTGTAGATGCGCTCAAATCCGTGAAAGCGAGTAGAGAGGAGCTCATTAAAAGTCCTCTCAAATACAAAGTTTGGGGTGGTCGCTTTAGGGAACTTGGCAAGATCAAAATGGCATTTCGGAGGGCGTATTTTCCAGGGAGAAACTCGATCTGGTGATGTGGGGATAGCCTTTGGCAGGACTATTCCACACGTGTCGAAAACAGATAGCATCCGGATACCAACCGGCCTTGTACTACGCCATTTAGTTTCATACAAGACACGGTTAGGGGGATGAAATACAGGGCGGTAAGCAACATTATTTGGCATGCAATGCAGTTTGGACACGTAAGATGCCAGGAGGTAAGACCGCCGGTAAGAAAGAGGGGGCTCACCGGCGTCAGCACAGATGCTGACAACTGGACTGGTACGAAAAGCACCAGTAGCCAGTCGAATGCCAGCATGGTGGACGCTATCGAGCATCTTTAACGCCGAGGGTCTAGCGGAACCATATACAAAACTGCCGTAATCAAGTTTTGATCTCACCAAGGCTCTATAGAGACGCATCAAGGTTTCCCTATCAGCACCCCAAGAGCGACCACTCACAACTTTAAGTAAATTCAAAGCTTTAATACACCTCGCCTTCAGGTCTTTGATGTGGGGTATCCAAGTTAGTTTAAAATCGAATAAAAGTCCCAGGAACCTTACGGTCTCGGAGACAGGTAAAACAACGTTGTTCATAAAAATATTGGGGCTGGCTGTATTCCACGTAATCTATGGAAGTGGACGACAGTCGTCTTGGCCGCAGAGAAACGAAAGCCATTACGAGATGCCCACAACCATAGATTGTTTACAGCGAGTTGTATCTGTCGTTCAGCCCTGTGGAGACTTGATGAACTGCAATAAATTGCGTAGTCATCCACAAAAAGACATGAACGGACAGGTACGTGCACGTTGTCCACGATGCTATTTATCGCGATAGCGAATAACGTAGTGCTTAAAATACTACCCTGAGGCACCCCATTTTCTTGAATAAAATCATCGGATAAGGTGTTGTTTAACCTTACCCGGAAGTGTCTATCAGACATAAAATTAGATATAAAAATAGGGAGGTTCCCCCGGAACCCCAATTAAACATGGTTTTTAAAATGCCGTACCGCCAGGTGGTGTCGTAAGCCTTCTCCAAATCAAAAAAGACAGCCAAGAGGTGCTGTTTATGGGGGAAAGCGTCACGAGCTGCTGTCTCAAGGCGAACAAGGTGATCCACCGTGGATCGGTTACGGCGAAAGCCACATTGCATATTGGATAGTAGATTGCGGGATTCTAGATACCATATAAATCTTTTATTGATCATTTTCTCTAATATTTTGCATACACAACTAGTTAAGGCTATCGGTCTATAACTAGTTGGCTCTAATTTATCCTTGCCACTTTTATATATTGGGATAACGGTTGCTTGCCTCCACAGTGTTGGGAATTGACGAGATTCCCAAACACAATTGTAGAGGTCTAAGAGGAACGCCCGTCCAGCAGGGGACAGTTGGCGCAACATTTCGTAATGGATATCGTCAGGGCCAGAAGTTGTATTGCCCGCCTAGGACAGGGCATAGGTGAGTTCCTCTTTAGTAAAGGGGGAGTTATAATCCTCCCCCCGATTTTGGCCAAAATCAATAGTAAGGCGCTCGATGCTGCGCTTATGCACCACGAACTCGTTAAAGTAGCTCGCAGTGCTAGAAATAGCGGCGAACATCGAGCCCAATACATTGGCGACCTCCATAGGGGAGGAGACAAGTGAACCGTTAGACATGAGTGCGGGTATATTATAAATGGGATTTTTGCTACTACGTACTTTACGAATGTGATCCCAAACCTTGGTTGTGGGAGTGGAAATAGTAAGGGTAGAAATAAACTGTCTCCAAGACTCTCTTCTGCTTTCTCGAATAATACGGCGAGCTCTAGCACGTAGAATCCGGAATGACTCCAGATTCTCCGAAGTAGGACGTCGATTAAAGATACGCAGGGCTCTTCGACGGTTAGAAATAGCAAGCCGGCACTCCTCGTTCCACCAGGGAACAGGACGGTGGCGCGGGTTTGGCGAGGATTTAGGGATGGATGCCCTCGCCGCCGCTATGACCGTAGAAGTGAATTGCCCAGCCTTTAAATCGACGTCGGGAGAATGGGGTTCGTCGAATACGGCGAGCTCGCGGAATTTATCCCAGTTAGCACGTTTTAGAACCCATTGGGGTAACCGTGCTGTACTGGGAGGATCTTGGATTTTTGAAAGCAGAATGGGAAAGTGATTGCTGCCACATAGGTCCGAGTGAACCTCCCAAAGGTAGTGAGCAGCAAGCCCGGGGCTACATAGGGCTAGGTCGATGGCAGAGGATACACCATTAAAGGTGGAGAAGTGTGTCTGGGTCCCGGTGTTCATTAACACCAGGTTTCCCGAGACAAGAATATCCTCTACCATCCTCCCGCGGGCGTCTGTAAAATTAGACCCCCACACCAGGTTATGCGCGTTAAAGTCCCCCAAGATGATATAGGGGGCGGGAAGTTGTATAAAGAGGGCCTCTAGTGTCCTCTTGGAAACACGTTCACCTGGTGGGAGGTAGATGCAGCATACGGTTACCTCCATAGGAAGGGAGACTCTGACAGCGATCACTTGGAGATCAGAAACAATATTAATATTCTTATGATATATAGTACTTCGTGCGAATATAGCCACACCTCCGCTAGCCCGATCAAAGAAAGGCTTGTCGGTACGATACACATCGTACCCACGAAGCATCGGGTTGTCAGTTGGGCGGAAGTGGGTCTCCTGCAAACACAAGATGGAAGGATTCAGGGAAGAAATTATTAGTTTGATTTCCTCTACACGAGCATAAAAACCCCTACAATTCCATTGTAGTAGCGACATAAGTTATTAGTATGAAATTTAATTATCCTCGCAATCCATTTCACTATCCTTTAAGAATAAAAATTTGTTGAGGCCCTTTTTAGGCCCTCTTGCCTTTCCCAGTCTCTCCTGTACCTCTCGCTTCAGGAGAGGCTTCGGCTTATTTTGGAGAGACTGGGTAGTTGGATCCTTGTTCGAAGGCTTTAAGGCCTTCGACGCTTTTTTAATAAAAAAATTTTCGGCGGTCTCTCGCTGGTCCTTCTTCAAGGCACCAGTGGGACTCGCCTTAGCGGCCTCACCTGTTCCGCAACTCGTCCCCACCTCCGGAAGCCCAGAGGTGGGAGTGAGAGGCTCAACAACGGCCGCCCTTGTTTTAATGCCCCGAGGCGGGCCCGGGGGGGTTTCCCGTGGGCTCGGGGGTGTTCCCCGAGGTGGGCTCGGGGGAGTTCCTCGAGGAGGTCTCCTCGGTGGTATAGGTGGGGGAGACGATCGTTGTGGCGGTTTGGCCTCCTTTAAAAATTTAGGCGCCACAGAAGTTGGCGCGGAATCAACATAAATGTCTCGAGAAGAGACCAATGGCACTGGTCGCGTTGGCTCCTTAGCAAGATTAACTGCGCAATGGCAGTTGGGACAGTTTTTATTTTGACTGACAATCCGGCTATATGAAGTTTGAAATACCGGAGCTTGACTTGATACGTATTCCTTGCGTGCCTGGGCATATGAGATCTTCTTTTCAGATTGTATCTCCAGGACTTTCTTCTCTACCTTCCATTTTGGACAGGCCCGAGACCAGGCGGAATGCGGACCCTTGCAGTTGACGCAGTATTTAGGAGACTCGCATGGTGTTTCGTGAGCCTCCTGTCCACAATCCGCACAGGTTGGCTTACCACCGCATCGCAGCTTCGTATGCCCAAATTCCTGGCACTGAAAACAGCGCCGAGGGCTAGGGACATACGGCCGGACCCTGAGCACGTGGAAGCCTGCTCGGACCTCCTTCGGAAGGGTAGGAGTCGCAAATGTGAGGATATACGTATCCGTCTTCTTTTCTTGTCCGTTCTTTTTGGTAATGATACGGTAGACCTCGGTGACATGCTGAGGGTAAAGCTCCTCACAGATATCCTCAATGCCTACGCAGTCGAGGTCATAACAAGTGACCACTCCCTTGCAAACATTGAGGAACCTGTGAGGTTCCACCTTCACCGGTATATGAGTCGTATTGCTCAACGGTATTTCGGAGATGGCCATTATATTTGAAGACTGTGTGTCAGTCGTGGTCTGAATCATGATGGTGCCATCACGCAGTTTCCTTATTGAGACTTCCGATTTCGCTGCTCCATTTATCACTCTTTCGAGGATAAATGGGCTGACACGTTTCAGATCTTCACTTTCATCCACTCGAGACATCACCAGGAAGCGGGGCTGTGGCCTCACCACTTCCTGGCTTTTCATCAAAACAGGGCTGGACGGCCTTACCCGTTTCCGCCTCTTATCATTAATACGGTCCTGTGAGGGGCCGGGCAGTGAGATGCCAGCAGAACTTGGCAGTACGGTGCCAGCGGACAGTAAGGTGTCAGCTGTGACAAGAGACTCAATCATGAGTGGGAGGACAACCTGCAAAAGTACTCGGATCGTAGACCCAGGTTGATCCCAGTTGGTTCTACCACATAGGGCCCTGTTAACTCTTCCGACGAGAGGCTCCATACGACGCTAGACATGACAACCTTCATATGGAGCATCGCCGGAAGAGAGGTCACCGCAGCAAGTGTATGCAGGAAAGTGCTAATTTTACGTCCGGGACCCTCATGAACGCAACCGGTCTTTTCTCTAGGTAGGGTACCCGGTTGTCATCCCTAAGGCCCTTCTACCAAGATATTACAACCGGCGCACTTTCATTCGGGAGCTCAAGGCAATGGTATCCAATAATAAACAGAGAAGAGCCGGGTTAGTTGCCAAGGTCGTCAACGGAAAGGCCAAAGGCCTCTGTGCAGGATGAACGGTGGGGGAAAGGAAGAAAAAGGTAAGGGTAGATAAAGCGAAGGGGGAAGAGTGAAAAAAAGGGGGAAAGTGAAGGAAGAAGAAAATGATGTGAAAGGAAAGATATAGGATAGGTTTGTCCCACACGAGGTACGTCCTGCACAGAAACCTCCCCTTTTAGTCGCTTCTTACGACAAGCAGGGGTTACTGCGGGACTATTCTAAACCCCGTCCCGCAGGGGGGCATAAATTGTTATCGAAATTATCCGGTGTCGGGTTGTATAAAGATATAACTGAAAATGTCCTGCCTGCGGAAAATATTTTTAGTCCTACAAGCTCCCAAGGATATTGAAAATTGCCCCGTGTTATTTGAACAGATTGAATGTCCGACCTAATTAACAGCGCGACACCTCCCGCTCGGGCAGGCCTATCAGACCTAAAAAATTTGAATCTATTTATAACAAAATTATCCTGGCACCTGAGCCAAGTTTCACTTAACGCTACTATATGGATATCACGAGAAAGAATTAATTGCTCCAGGTCCGCTTTTTTTATTCCTAATGCTTCTAGAATTCCATTGTATAATATTTAAATAACTAACCATAAAAACACAAATAAATAATAATATGTATATTTAATTAACTCAGACAAGATTACTTTGGACACCACTACTTGCTTTGAACCTAGCAGATCTACGATTATGGCTATTAAAGCGTCGCACATCCCTTAACAACTTTTGGATTTTCCCTGTTATTGTTGCCATTAAACTTGGCAAATCTAACTCCCCTGGCGCTGAGGAAGCCACGGTTACTAGGAGCGATACAACTTTAGAAACCATCTGTTCCACCCCCTTACTTATGATGTCGTCTAATGTACCTTCGATAGAGCTTCCTGACGAATCCACGCCCATATCCTCGACAGCCTGTTCCGGGGTACTGGTAAGAGTCGCCGAGTAGGATGTTTTATTACGAGGCCGTAATGGCATATTTGGGAATTGAGAACTGTCCATGACAAATTGGGCCCCCCTGATTGCATAGCGCGACTTGTAGGCAGAGATGCGGTCCACAGCCTGACCAGCCTCCCGGTACGACAAATTGCGACGATCCATTGTAGATTTGATTTGACGCTGTCGTATCCACTCAGGACACGTTCGGTCGGTCGCCAAATGAGCCCCCCCACAATGAACACATTTTGGGGTTTCTTGTAGACATTCTTCTATGAGATGACCCCCTCCACACCTTGCGCAACTGTTCCCCCCACTACGACAGTTGACAGCGAGATGTGCAAAACGTAAACAGTTGTGACATTGCGTAATTGGATAAACATAAGGCTTGACCTCCACCCTAGAGAAACACATGCCCACATAAGATGGTAGCTCTTTGCCCACGAAAGTTACTGCTACTGTTCCAGAGGGATCAAATCGTTCAGGTGTAATAGGGTTGCGCCTATTGAAACGTCGTATCTGCAATATTGAAGATTCACTTACTCTCTCTAACTCTTCCTTAGTAAATTCCTCCGAAAACTCTAGTGGAATGTTATGAATAACTCCTATCCTATGTTCATTACGACCCACCCTGTCAACTGAAACCTTCAAAAGATTGTGTAATTCCCTATCTGCCATAAGACTATTAGCTTCCTTAATACATAACAATTCAACAACAATTTGGTTTTTCCCTGCCGGAGCAATGCTAGCTACACTCTTATACTTAGGAAATAGAGCCTTTCCTATTTTCATTGGGTGCAGATTCTGAATGTTAGTTCTGATGTATTTGAAAATGTAATTTTGTACGGCCCTGGATTAGAAGAATTGAATACCTCCTCTATTTCTACAGCTGTATTGTCGACTGATACAATTGTCTCAATTTGGCTCTCCTTAGTTTTGTCTACTTTAGGAACTTTGGCCAACGCCTGTCCCGTTGGTTTGTCCGCAACCCGACCTACACTAGATTTCGCTTTCTTCATATTTTTATTATTAGGTGGTGATCTTGCACGACCCACTTTAGAATCTATGGCCCTGGATTTAGAATTTTGACGAATGGTTGAATAAAGCTCTGTCATTGCCGAATCCACATCGCACTCGACTTTGGATTCCACCACTCCCACTACACTTTTATCCACGTCACAACTCTCAGCAACACAAAACACGTCCGTACCGCACCGATGCCAAACATCGACTCTAAAATTATTTTTCTTTTTAATATTTCTGTAGTGTGTATTAAATGTAGCTGTTTCATACACTGATTCTTATGCTCGTCTTTTTTTAAGAGAAATGTTTTATGAATAATTATTCGTAAATTAATGTGAATTATACATATTTGTTGTAAGTATGTTTGTTTATTCATTTACTTTTGTTTGATAACACTTATTTTATCTATAAACATATATATGCTACAACAAAAATTAAAATATGGAGAAACAAAATATACCAATCAGCAGCCTCAGTGGATCTGCTGTTTTGGAATTTCTTGGGGTTCTAAAATACTGTTTTTTTTTAAAAAAAATACTGTATCATATTTTTTCACTTACATATTTCAGGAGATGGTGCAATTTAGAAGTTGCCGAGTTCCAGGGTGTCCCAACAAAGGTTGGGCAAAAGAAAAAAGGTTATTTTGTGTAACACCCCCTTCTCCTCAACAGGACAAGGGCAGGTGAACACGTACAATAAGGTAAAGAGGGCATGAAAACAACAAGAAAATGAGTTAATTGCAGAAGAGCGTTAGGACCGCATATTTGTTGATAGGCCTATACTTGGACCTATTCAATAATCTGCCGCCATGAACCCTTCTCAATCACCATCCATTACTATACCTAAAGACTCAAAAGGAACGGTACGAGAGTCTTTGGTTTGATCAGCCAAAATTACTTTGAACTTGTCGATGTAAATTAAAGATTGCGAGTCTAATAAATAATTATTTATTTGAGAATAGATTAACAATAATTATATATGTATATATGTGACTATATATATATGTAACAACAGATAGTTACAAGAGAATTACATAAAATAAAAAAGGGTTATGCCCATAACAATACTGAGGCGCTGTATCCATAGCAACCTTGTCCTAACGGTTACTTTTACAATGTAGCCATTACATAAACAAAAAAAGAGGTAAAGGGGTTATGCCCATAACTATACTGAGGCGCTGTATCCATAGCAACCTTATCCTAACGGTTACTTTTACAATGTAGCCATTACATAAACAAAAAAAAAGAGGTAAAGGGGTTATGCCCATAACTATACTGAGGCACTGTATCCATAGCAACCTTATCCTAACAATTACATTCACTACGTAGCTTACAGCCCCTTAACAGGCCTCAGCGGCAACCCGCAGTGCGCGCTTCGTAGTTACAAAACATTGGCGTATTACTTAAATGCCAACCCAAAAAGAAAGTAATATACTTATATTATTCTTAGCCCAAATTAATCCAGGCATTTCGCCTTGTAAAGGTAAGTTAAAGAAAAATATATATGGTCCCTCATAGTTTCAATCACGGGACAACAAGCCGGAAGGGCAAAACCCTGGCAATATATTTAACAAATTATATATAGCATTACGTCATATTAATCTACGTACTTAGCCATTCTTACAATATTACAGAAAATGACAGATGAAAGTCGAAAGGAAATTTAGAATGTACTGGCCAAAAAGAGAATTTAGACCTAACCTATAGTCTATTTAAAATATTCTTTAAATATTTTCCAAACAGTAAATTTTGAGTAGTACGGCCGAAATTTGAATTTATACCTTTGGGAATAATCCCATCCCGTGATGTGTGTCCTAGACACGGGCAAACCAAGAAGTGCCGCTTAAGGCAAACGACATCAGATTATAAGCAATTTTTCTCTGAGAGGAGGGGAACATAGGGGAAGCAAAAGAACATAGTAGAACATTCACATGAAACAGCGGGATTGGTGGTAAAGAACAAATAGGTCATTGGAGAGACGTCGAGAACATCACGTGATCACTGTCTGACCACTTCCCATGGGGCAACGTGAGAAATGCCACGCTCACCACGCCACACCTCCACAGTCTATCAGTTACGCTTTTTCACTCGGGGCGAGAACAATGTACACGGGCCGGGATGTTTGTTGATGAGACTTCACACACGGAGACCGAGAAACGGGGCAGTTTTTTGGTGAGTCTTGTTAGGTCCACTCTTCGTGGTTGTAGACTTGGTGTTATTTAACTCATATTTGCTTCTTGCTTGTAACGTTGATCTCAAGCAACGTTACATCTTTTTTCAGATTCCCTTCAGATGAAAGCAGGTAATATAAAAAATAGTATTATCTACCAAATTAAACTTTATTTGCTTAGGATGTTCCATGGATTCAAAGACAAGGGTTCGATTCTGGTCGGGTGTACTGAGGTTGATTTTTCCTAAATGGTTTTCCACTCTTCCACACAAATGCGGGTGCACTTTCTCCAACTTAAAACCTTCCTAATTCCTTAACCGTTAGTGTAATTAGTACATAAGTGTATAACCCAAACAGGTAGTAAATCGTGGTGCTAATAATAATTTAA
>JBCFYV010002720.1:0-43700 GCA_039000515.1 Timema cristinae | reverse complement strand
TTTTTCACTCAATTGTACTTTGAGCCCATTTGAGTACTCCTATGGAGTGCCTCAAATGGTTTTTTTTTCTCATATTGAGAACCATTCCTTTTATATTGTATTTTTATATTGTCTCTTCACCTTTTTATATAAACAGGTGAATATTCTGTCTCTCTCCTATGGAGATTTTACTATGTACCTATATAATGCTAAGGCCCTAATGACTCATTGTGTCGATGGGCCTCTAAACACAAATATAATAATAATATCACAACCTGTATCACTATTAATATCATACACCTGTATCACTATTAATATCACACTTCCTGTATCACTGTTGATATCATACATCCTGTATCACTATTAATATCATACACCCTGTATCACTATTGATATCATACACCCTGTATCACTATTAATATCACACACCCTGTATCACTATTAATATCATTCACACTGTATCACTATTAATATCACACATCCTGTATCACTATTAATATCATATATCCTGTATCACTATTAATATCAACATTCCTGTATCACTATTGAATATCATACATCCTGTATCACTATTGATATCATACATCCTGTATAACTATTGATATATACATCCTGTATCACTATTAAACATCACACTTCCTGTATCACTATTAATATCACACATCCTGTATCAATCAGCCGGTTGGGTGGCTGTCTACTGAGCTTAGAGGTCCAGGGCTCTGTTCCCGGCAAGGCAAATCAGAGTATCATTGGTGAAATCAGGGCTTCTCCTTTCCCAATGATAGTTAATGACCAGGGGACTGGATGTTGAATCTGTTTAAAACGAATTTAGTTTGTAAGTCATGTCATGTTATAATCAGTCGGTTCAGAAGTGCCCGTTAAATAACCCAAATACATACAACTTTAATTATTTGGAATTACAATATTTTTTATATTTTAATCCTCGCTTCTTACTCATTAGGATTGTACGGATATGTATGGATTAACATAATGTGTTAAGGATGAGGAGGGTTGAATTTAGAAGAAATGTGTCTGCATTTACGTGAAAGGAGAGTGAAGAACCATTTAGAACAAACCACCCTCAGTACACCTGGTTGGTACATGAACCCCGTTCTCTTAGTCATCGATTGTTAGTCTATTGCGAGAGTGAAGCCTTGAACCACTCAACCACCGATGAGGGTAACTATGATGTTTAATTCCTAGATGGTTCCAATTTAAAGGTTATGTTGTTTTGTTTGACTTAAGTAAGACATATTTACTGTTGTTTGGTTTGACTGGAGTAGGACACAGTTACTGTTGTTTGGTTTGACTGAAGTAGGACACAGTTACTGTTGTTTGGTCTGACTGGAGTAGGACACAGCAACTGTTGTTTTGTTTGACTGGATTAGGACATAGTTATTATTGTTTGGTTTGATTGGAGTAGGACACAATTTCTGCTGTTTGGTTTGACTGGAGTAGGACACGGCTAGTGTTGTTTGGTCTGACTGGAGTAGGACACAGTTATTGTTGTTTGGTTTGACTGGAGTAGGACACGGCTACTGTTGTTTGGTTTGACTGGAGTAGGACACAATTACTGTTGTTTGGTTTGACTGGAGTAGGACACAGTTACTGTTGTTTGGTTTGACTGGAGTAGGACACGGCTACTGTTGTTTGGTTTGACTGGATTAGGACACGGGTACTGTTGTTTGGTTGACTGGAGTAGGACACAGTTACTGTTGTTTGGTTTGACTGGAGTAGGACACAGCAACTGTTGTTTTGTTTGACTGGAGTAGGACACGGCTACTGTTCTTTTGTTTGACTGGAGTAGGACACAGTTATTTTGTTGGTGGTTTTTGACTGGAGTAGGACACAGTTATTATTGTTTGGTTTGACTGGAGTAGGACACAGTTATTATTGTTTGGTTTGACTTGAGTAGGACACAGCTACTGTTTGTTTTGTTTGACTGGATTAGGACATAGTTATTATTGTTTGGTTTGATTGGAGTAGGACACAGTTATTATTGTTTTGTTTGACTGGATTAGGACATAGTATTATTGTTTGGTTTGACTGGATGTAGGACACAATTACTGTTGTTTTGTTTGACTGGAGTAGGACACAGTTATTATTGTTTGGTTTGACTGGAGTAGGACACAGCTACTGTTGTTTTGTTTGACTGGAGTAGGACACGGCTACTTGTTTTGTTGATGGAGTAGGACCATTATGTTGTTTGTTTGATGGAGTAGGACACAGTTATTTTGTTTGGTTTGACTGGATAAAGGACCATGTTATTGTTGTTTGGTTTGATTGGAGTAGGACACAGTTACTGTTGTTTGGTCTGACTGGAGTAGGACACATTTCTGTTGTTTGTTTTGACTGGAGTAGGTCACGGCTACTGTTGTTTTGTTTGACTGGATTAGGACATAGTTATTATTGTTTGGTTTGAGTGGAGTAGGACACAGTTATTATTGTTTTGTTAGATTGGAGTAGGACACAGTTGAACCCACCATAATGGCTTAGAGAGGGCTGCATAAATTCAAAGAAGAAATACAATGTTATCAGCATTTTATTGAATAGTCACAAAAGGATAGTACATAAGTATACATATGAATTGTTCTTTAGATATCCGTTGTCCTGTCTATTAAGTATAGTAGGGAATCAATGTATTTAATTTCGAGAATAATTATATATTATTTAACAGGCTACAATCATCAGTCCTTTAAGTAGAAAATTAAAAGAGATAACTATCAATACCTTTGATTAACTACAGTGCCGTTATCACTTCTTTGGTTTTACATGACAGCTAGCAGAAGCTAGCAGATGCTATCAGTAATACCAACATTGTCTGAAAGTAACGTTTGTCAACATTTTTGGAAATAATTATTATTTGTAAAGTATTACTATTATTATCACTAAAAATATTATCATTCACTTTTAACAATATTTCCCCAAGGATTACATTATAATTTTATTTTCCATACTCAAATTTAAGAAAAAAAGTCTAGTAAATTCATTCTTATTTTTATTTTAACTCTTGTGACAATTACAGGTTAAATAGAGCGTGAAATTTTACATTTAATGGTATTATATTCAGTTATTAATATTTTTATAACTGGCCTCGTATATCTTTAACATAATTAAATGGTTTGTGATATTAAAGAGAAAAAAACATACAAAATATTTGTGAAATAATTTAAAGTTTAAATTTTGTAAACACGAGTATTAATTCTATTCTCCGTCCAACCAGCAACAATTTGCACTACGTCAGCAACAATTTGCACTACGTCACGAACTGGCAGGATAGCTTCTATCCTGTGGCCATATTTGTTTTCAGCATAAAAGGCCACTTTGAACGTTCTCTTGCATTTAATAATTAATTTTAATTAAACAGCAAAAGCCAACTACAAAATTATACAAATAAGCAAACGGTTATTTTCATAAACAAAATATAATTTTTTTAAATATACATGGTAACAGTGAATTATCGTATAAAATAGAGTTAATAAAACCACGTGGGTGTGTCTATAAGTTGAAGCAAACAAAAATATTTTATATTTGAGTATTTAGGCGTGTCTATGTTATCGTTAATAATTATATTATAAATTTTAATAATACAGTATTTTTTTAAATATTAATTCGGCTACTCAGTAATCTGTGTGTTCTTTTGTGAATATTAGTTCGGTGTGTGAGCATGTTAAATTGGAAAATCAACAGTTTTTAATGATCTTTGAATAATAATTGATCTAATATAACATTGACGTGTGTGATAAAAAAAAGTGCGTGTTCTCAATGATCAATATACATTATTCGAAAATTCAAGTCTTTGTATCAAGACTATTAAATATATCTTTTAGCCCCAAAATTGTGTTGTGTTGCCCTCTAGGCTAAACCTCAAGTTTTAGGATTTTTATAGTATTCTAACAAAATCTGTGAAGTGTAATAAAAAAATACTAGCAATTTTTTTTCCAGTGTTGATTAAATAAATACCAGGCTAAGACTTCAAGTTATAAGTTATTGTAGTTTTATTAAAGAGTTTGTTATAACTGTTTACGAGAAGAAATCTAAAATAGATTTTTGTTGATTAGGATCGCTTTTGATGTCATTATCATTTATTTTATGGACCTAAACATATTTTCTAGGATATAGATTTTTGTTTGTTAAATTATTTAAAGTAATTATAAATAGGCATACATATTAAAACAATATAATATAACAAATTGTAAAGGCGAGCATAAGCAAAAGGGATGCAAGTGAGACCCACCCAGCTATCATCATTAACCTGGCTGAATATGATGAAGAGGACGATGACGAATATGATGATGTAGAAGAAGTTATTGCGACCCCGTTAGAAAACACTTAGAAGGTACAAGCCATTTCATAATGAATATGGCTTATTTGTTGTAATAGTGTTAAAAAGGTTTATGACAGTGGATTTTTATCTCTGTGTAATACTACACATTCAGATTTTTCACATTTATAATACTATTTTTACTAGCACCACGTATTACTACCCGTTCGGGTTATACGCATTTACGCTAATGTGTAATGATAGGGTGATGGTGAGATGTGATGGAGGACCTACAGCTTATCGTGGGATCCGAACCACGGTGGAGGCCTGGCATTCCTCACATTCACAAATTGTGATTAATACACGTCTTGTCAGAGGTGAAGGAAGGGTTTGTAAACAAGATAAATCTGTGCTGTAACCGATGATTGAACCCGGACTCCCAGCACAGAAGTCTGACGCCTTACCCCTAGACCACCAGGTCACCGACTATAATGTTATTAATAATACTATTAACAAGTAATTATTTATAAAATAAAAAATATTATTAAAAGTTATTTAGTAATAATAATAAAACTAATATGGGATTAAATGAATTTTTTTTTAAAATATTGTAGAGAAAATTAGTAATTAAAAATAGGCCTAACATCAACATATCAAGATCAACAAAAACATTCATATATGTTTCTTGTATATACTTAAATTTTGACTGTCAGAAGTGACAGTTGCAAAAACACATGTTACTGCAGATCATATGGTTTAGCGTAGGGATACATAATTTGGTCTGGTAACTTCTCAAAGCTGTCATCTGTCAGCTGTGAGCTGTCTCTCAGCACCAAAGAAGCCATGGGGCAACTTTACACACTGTGATCAACATTTAGTAGTTCAATAATTAACGAATAATTCATGACTTCTTGCTACATTGAAATAACCCGCCATCAGGGGTCTTTCCACAAGATCTGAGGGTTTACCTAAGAAAAGGCCTAGACCACAGCCTTTATGATATACTAAGCATGTGCCCTTAGGCATGCGCATTAACTCATGCTACTCATAGTTACTTGGACACATAAAAATCATACGGACTGAAGCTTTTAACATATAAATAATTTGATATACTTTTATAAGGGAACATATACAGCGTGAGCATCAAGGCAACAATAAGGAGGTGCTAACAATTTTCCGCTAGTTTGGGGATAATAAGCCCCAACCAGGGTATCGCAGCTACAGCCAAGGTTGACCATAACCGTGGACACTATCAGATCGTAATATAAAGGTATATTAATGAAGTCTAACATTAACAAGCACTAGGCTTAAGGGAGCCGTCAAAGGGCAACAAACACAAACTAGCTTGTGAGGTTCAAAGGCCTCGCACGGATTTGCCATGTCATAGAGGCAAAAGGATATGACCTAACAAAATAGAACAAATAAGACCATTAAGAGATCATATAGACCCAATTAGTTCATTAAATACAAACAGCAACTCCCGATTACTGTGTACTGACGTTCCCCCCACAATCATACAGAACTCATTATAAATCAAACGCTAATGAGCTGGTTAGTCTTATTAACAGCAGTTAATACAACTTAATGCAAACAAACAATTCTCAAAAGAGCGGATAAGCCGCATATTATGAATTGTTAAACAATTAAAATATGTTTTCATGACGGTATAATCTCACGGATTTAACTAGCCCTAGTTGACTCATGTAATTTCAGCAAGCAAACCAACTAAACTAAGTCCACAATAAATAAACACCTATAACACAAACGATTGTCTCAGTGGGAACCAAACGCGCCACAAACTGCAAATATGCAGACCTGACAATCATCCTAACCATAGCTGACCACAATATAAATTCAATTTTCTTATATATGATACAACACCAGGCTTACACCAATACAAACCAAACGTAGACTAAGGGCCAGTTTCATAGTCAGATTTAGTACGCCTCAAGTGCGAGCCGATGCTAAATACAAGATGTCACCTACCTGAACTTGAATGGAATTGGCCAGTTTCATATGCGAAACTGGCCCATTCCATTTTGGTCTAGGTAGGTGTCGTCTTGTATTTAGTATCGGCTCGCACTTGAGGCGTACTAAATGTGACTATGAAACTGGCCCTAAGACTTGACAAAAAGATAACAAAATAGTCAGCACATTCGCTGACGAGAACTTGACAATCATTCCTACGTGAACTCCATCATTCTAGTCCCGGCGATAGAATAGTGTGTGTACTTGAAGTGCACCGACGGTTGGAGATTTGATGTTGATAGTCTCGCTGTGGTGGGTCACTACCTCCAGCGAACCCGAGGGATGACTGCAACTGACGCCATAGAGTCCTAGCTGGGATCTATTGGGTAGCTGTAGTAGAAAATAACAGTTAATCATCCGACTAGCAGTAAATTGTAAAACGTTCTGTCTCTAATTCTGCTCGTACAACAAATTAAATAATTTCCCCGATTGAGACCAAACAAGGAAGGGGGAAATGGGGTTTAACCAATCATGTCTCAGGGCTACAGTGCTGACCAGTGCGGGTGCTAGGGGGGATAGGCGCATGCATAATGAGCAGAGAAAGAGGGAGGTGATACGAAGCATATGTAGTTTCAACATTACTTTTTGTAGTGGATAACCACCCCATTCGAATTATACAAAGCTTATTAGCGATGATCTCAGAATACACTTACAGTCCCGTCTAGGTCAAGGTGAGTCCAAACTCCACCGTAGTTCATGAATCGTATCTGATTTCTTGAAAAGTGACAAGCCACATGACTGTGTGAGCTAATGTCCATTAGCTAGGCACACAGTTACTGTTGTTTGGTTTGACTGGAGTAGGACATAGTTACTGTTGTTTGGTCTGACTGGAGTAGGACATAGCTACTTTGTTTGGTTTGACTGGAATAGGACATAGCTACTGTTGTTTGGTCTGACTGGAATAGGACATAGTTACTGTTGTTTGGTCTGACTGGAATAGGACATAACTACTGTTGTTTGGTCTGACTGGAATAGGACATAGTTACTGTTGTTTGGTCTGACTGGAATAGGACATAGCTACTGTTGTTTGGTCTGACTGGAGTAGGACATAGCTACTGTTGTTTGGTTTGACTGGAATAGGACATAGCTACTGTTGTTTGGTTCTGACTGGAATAGGACATAGTTACTGTTGTTTGGTCTGACTGGAGTAGGACATAGTTACTGTTGTTTGGTCTGACTGGAGTAGGACATAGTTACTGTTGTTTGGTTTGACTGGAATAGGACATAGTTACTGTTGTTTGGTCTGACTGGAATAGGACATAGCTACTGTTGTTTGGTCTGACTGGAGTAGGACATAGTTACTGTTGTTTGGTCTGACTGGAATAGGACATAGTTACTGTTGTTTGGTCTGACTGGAATAGGACATAGCTACTGTTGTTTGGTTTGACTGGAGTAGGACATAGTTACTGTTGTTTGGTCTGACTGGAGTAGGACATAGTTACTGTTGTTTGGTTTGACTGGAATAGGACATAGTTACTGTTGTTTGGTTTGACTGGAGTAGGACATAGTTACTGTTGTTTGGTCTGACTGGAGTAGGACATAGTTACTGTTGTTTGGTCTGACTGGAGTAGGACATAGTTACTGTTGTTTGGTCTGACTGGAGTAGGACATAGTTACTGTTGTTTGGTTTGACTGGAGTAGGACATAGTTACTGTTGTTTGGTTTGACTGGAATAGGACATAGTTACTGTTGTTTGGTCTGACTGGAGTAGGACATAGTTACTGTTGTTTGGTCTGACTGGAATAGGACATAGTTACTGTTGTTTGGTTTGACTGGAGTAGGACATAGTTACTGTTGTTTGGTCTGACTGGAGTAGGACATAGCTACTGTTGTTTGGTCTGACTGGAGTAGGACATAGTTACTGTTGTTTGGTCTGACTGGAGTAGGACATAGTTACTGTTGTTTGGTTTGACTGGAGTAGGACATAGTTACTGTTGTTTGGTTTGACTGGAATAGGACATAGTTACTGTTGTTTGGTCTGATTGGAGTAGGACATAGTTACTGTTGTTTGGTCTGACTGGAATAGGACATAGTTACTGTTGTTTGGTTTGACTGGAGTAGGACATAGTTACTGTTGTTTGGTCTGACTGGAGTAGGACATAGTTACTGTTGTTTGGTCTGACTGGAATAGGACATAGTTACTGTTGTTTGGTTTGACTGGAGTAGGACATAGTTACTGTTGTTTGGTTTGACTGGAGTAGGACATAGTTACTGTTGTTTGGTCTGACTGGAGTAGGACATAGTTACTGTTGTTTGGTCTGACTGGAGTAGGACATAGTTACTGTTGTTTGGTTTGACTGGAATAGGACATAGTTACTGTTGTTTGGTTTGACTGGAGTAGGACATAGTTACTGTTGTTTGGTCTGACTGGAGTAGGACATAGTTACTGTTGTTTGGTTTGACTGGAGTAGGACATAGTTACTGTTGTTTGGTCTGACTGGAGTAGGACACAGTTACTGTTGATGTGCCGTGTTTATAACAAACACCTCAGTCCTCTGCTCCATATCTCAACTAGAAGTGGAGCAATGAGAGTGTCTGCTCTCTCTCTCTCTCTTTCTCTCTAACCGACTGGGCTGTTTGTTCCTAGTTATTATACTAATGTTGTATACCGATAAAGGTAAAATTCTTTTTATATACTTAGCTTTACCACGTTCAGACATCCACATAGTTACCTACACTGATGAAGTATAAAGAGAGAAGATATAATTCCGAGAAACTGTACCCCCATTTATGGGGCGGTAGGATTGAAAACAAATTTATCGCTGCATTGTTACTCGAGCTGTTTCTGTCAAGTACATACTTGTGATAGAACAGTTATCGGCAACATGTCGATCTCGCAGCAATTTTCTGTCGATTGCTTAAGAAAACTACATCGTTACGAAAAGACAAAAATACCTTGCTCTCTCCCACTATGGTACAGCTTATAAGATAGGGCCATAGTGTAATCTGTCAAGGTAAGACTACTACTGCAACCCCCCCTTAATATCTATAAGGCGAGAGAGGCAGTAAATTAGGTAAAGAGTTACCTGAATGAACATAACAATTTTATTTAGTAAAAAAAACAATAACAAGCTGAGCAAACAATCGACACCGCGTGAAGCGCGCTTTTCCGTCCAACGTGGAAATCAATTACATCAAAGGTAAACATAAACGTTACCTCCTCAAAACAAATCACGTTACATTAAACCCATCAAAGGTAACGGTCCGGGATCTCAGTGACATGGTCTTTGGTTTATGGTTCTTTGGTTACTTCGCTAAATTGATTAGTTCCTAAACTGGTTACTCTAGCGTTTAAGTTATCCACCCTAGTATAAATATATATCTTTCTTACAGGCGCCCGTAGCAAACGTGACGTCATAGCAATCAAACAAGGCCACAAGGTAATAATAACCCAACAACCCTAGGCGTTAAACTTGGCGAACAAAGTTGAGTCCAGAAACAGCTATACTTGAAAATAACATAAGCCGGGTTTCGAACCCAGGACCAGACAATCTCTGGTTAAAAGCTAATATTGGCAAACGTATGAAATACAAATAAATAGGGCTCAGACCCTGAATATAAGTGGTGGCGAAAGCGACGGTCTAACTCCCAGCCGCGATAAGCGCGTAGCATAGTCAAATTTCAAGTAAAAATAATTTAATGACAAAGTCCAAATAGTAATTTAGAAAGAGTTCCCCCCATGACGCCGAAATAGTAAATTTGGTAGGATGGTAATATCCCCCGAAACCCAGTCGCTGCCCTCACCTCTTATCCTCGAGCCGGTGGGGTAGTAAGTGACCTGAGATCCCGGTACCGCTAGTATTTATACGAAATATAATTCTCAGAAAAGGGGGGGGCGGATCGAAGGAAGGGAAGGTTGGAGAACATTACAAACAAGGGGGGAGGAGAAGTTCGAGGCTCATATCGAAACACGTAGCACCTTCGCGAAGCTCGGCGAAGGCGGAAACGGAACTCTTCTATCCATTTTCTCTGCTGGCCGAACACGTGGTCGAGCCTCATTGTCGGCTGGCGCAGACACGCCTTCAGTCAGTCTGTTGTATTTGGCGAGAGCGGAGGTCGCTGGTCAAGCTAGTGCCGCGTGTTGACCCAGTTGGCTGTCCCAGTCGGCTGTCCCAGTTGGCTGTCCCAGTTGGTGAGTGTTGTTACAATGTAAGTTGTTACACTACCTTGCTTGGTTTCACCATAATACAGCTTATAAGATAGGGCCATAGTTTAATTTGTCAAGGTAAGACTACTATCTTGCTTTATCCCACTATGCTACAGTTTATAAGATAGGGTCATAGTGTAATCTGTCAAGGTAAGACTACTGCTTTGCTTTATCCCACTATGGTACAACTTATAGTAAAGGGCCATGGTTTAATCTGTCAAGGTAAGACAGCTGCCACTGTGGGTAAACGGGTTGTACATTTTATTTATTTTATGTATTTTATATAAAGTCAAAGACATAAGTATTGGAGGAAATATTGGCTTAAATAAATAAATACAAGATATATTAATTAAAAGTAGAGTAGATAAATGAAGGGTCATCGCTGTACCTCTGATAAATATAAAAGTCGATCAGGGCCTAAAAAAGCAGCCAACCTCTGTGTTAGAAGCTAATTCGACTATACCGCAAGAGACGTCCTCACAACATAAATAAATGAAGCACGATAGTTGTGTTTACTTTTCTCTCAACATGATTTTCTCGCAGAAACACGTGGTACACTTAATTTGTGTTTCTAGACAGTTACTATGTTAAGTTAATGTTACGTTCATTTCACCTAAAAATTTATGATAAACTAGATAGCTGTTGCCCGCGGCTTTGCTCGCGTGGAAGTTGATTATATACAAATACGAAAATATACATATGTATTTACAGATTAATTTAAAATATTACGTTACGTTGATGACCATAACTTGACCTCAGATCAAAAATAATGCAAGTCCGATACAAACTTTCACCCCCTTTTTCATCCCTTATTAAATAAAATTTCCAAAATTCCTGAAACACGTATTTATTTGTTTTACGTCAATAACCGAAATACAAAATTTTGTTTATGTAACTTTCAAAATGACGGACTTTCATAAATATTATCATACATATTATCATCCCCTATTTTGACCCCTTTGGGGTGGAATTTTCTAAAATCCTTTCTTAGTGGGTGCCTACATAACAAAATGAATATACAGTCCGAATTTCATGCTTGTAGCCTTGATAGTTTGCGCTCGGCGATGATGAATCAGTCAGTCAGTCAGTCAGGACATGTTATTTTATAAGTATAGATGATACTTAATCATTTAAATAATTACAAAATATAATTGGTCATATTTAACAATGGTAACAGACAGGCGCCGACTGTGGGGGTGATTTGCATACTAGGCAACCCCATAAATATTTTCAATATTCCAGCATTTTTAAAACCTTCATATCGCGGAATTAGTTCTATCTCGGATATAGGATTGCGCTGCGAACAGTGTTTTATAGCGTAGCAAGAGGCAGGTGCTGTCATCTGATATGTAAGCAAGCGTTATTATGTTGGTAGCACTCACCACTCGTAAACAGGCAGCTTGACTTTTGTCAACATGTTTATATTATAGTTTGGTTAGTGGCAGTATTCGTATTGTATCAATTATTTTTGTTTTGTGCATATTTGTTTTATTTTATTACATTTATTTTAATTTTATTTGACTAAACGTACTGTACATTGGGACTAACAAATTGCACCTGAATTTCAGCCATTTTTAAATACGGTGCTTGATAATTCAAATGTTATACCACCTTCACACCACTTTTTATAGAGCACCCAAAATGTTTTTATACAAGTCGGCGCCAAATATAACGGATGTGTTTTGTTTGTAAAGCATAGAAATAATCAAGGTCTATACCTTTTGCCCTAGAACGAGCGTGTGACAAAATCAACCAAAGTTATATATCATTGTTTCGGTCTACCTTCACAATTCTGGAACAAATCCACCGAGTGATATTTCTCTCTGGACGGACTTCACCCCATCACCAATAATCGAGTCACTAGCGACACTCGACTATCCCCTGAGACAACTCCACGTCATGACGTCATTACATCTGTTGCTGCATGAGTGAAATAGTCAGCGACAACAGACCCCACCAATTTATACGATACTACCCGATATACACAACTGCCAGGCTGTTTGCTTACTATCCAAGGCAACTGAGTACTTGGGATTCAAGTCTTTAGGACGAGTGATTAGAGAGACTGACTACAACTCTAAAATACAATAGCTTGCTACTTATTTGGTGTCATGCATCTTACTATTAGTATTGATTTCAGACATTAGCACTCGCCTTGAGAGAATATGAAACCACCCGTAAAGAACAAGGATTGAAGGATTGAACACTAACCCGATAGTTAGAATCAGGAGTGGTGTTTTAGGTTAAACACTGACTAATGTGTGTGCTCAAGAGCAGCATCAAACAAAGCTTTATTATAATATTTTATATGTTATAGCTATGCAATATTTTCAGTTGCAGAACACAGTTTAGTGGACACTATCTTCATAATGCATAGTACATAGCTTACAGTGAATCTAAATACATGTTTCATGAAAACATGTAGTAGTAGATCTAAATATGGAATCTAATGTTGTTGAGGGAATTGTACCAAACACCACCTTTACCTCTAACCACTATAACCGGGAAAAGGGTGCGCGGAATCTATAAGGAATTTAATGTAACTAAAATAGGAACATTTGCAAGTCTAAGAAAATATTGAATTATTTATTCAAGGTAAAACAACAGAGGTAAATACATAATACATGGCCTCACAAGGCAAATTGGAGAGTGTTGAAAAACATATAAATATGGCAGAGACTGCGCTTGCGCAGTACATTTAGGATATATTCCACAATCTCAAAGTAATAGTAGTCCTTGAAGAAGACTATGTTTGAAACAAAATAGTTATATAATTAATTATTTAGTTATAAGAATTAGTCTTGAAGAGACCCATTAATAATAAAAAATCGTTAATATAATAATAGAGAGCTTAAAGAGGTACTCTACTTAGATAACAAAGCGGCTGAATTACTCTTGTGAGTTCAGACTAAACAAACAGATTAAGGGGAGTCCCCTTTCCCTATTCAACTAATGTTAAATTATGGTTAATTTAGGTACATTTTTCTCAGAAACTATAATAGGTAATGGACTGATTTTTTTATGATTCGTCTATAGGTATATTCTAACAATTAATCGTGTGGATTTATACATATTTCAAAGAATAGAGATTTTATTAATTTTTAAATACATACATTTTTTTTCTCCAGATTTTCCAACACACTTCAATATATTTATATCAATGCAAATTCAGTTTATTGTTATATTTTACAAAAGTTCCCGTTAAAATAGGCAAGATTAAATTTACAAACTAAACAAAAATGCATAATTATATCTTGTATAGTTTTGTAAAAAATAAATACAAAAAACAACAACTATAGTTTCTGGAAAAGAAGTTTTAAAATAATTCCTATATTTTACTTTAAACAAATCAGGATTAAGTGCATCCCAGCACCATAGGATGGATTGTCTGGATCTTCTGCTCGAAAGGCATCTTACAACCTTTTATTTGCTAGACTTTTACTCTGTCTGAATTTCTTTTTTTAAATTTCTTCAATAGCTTTTTCAGCCATCCAAATTTGACGCTGGTCTTTCTTCTTCATTACTTGAACACAATTGTCCCCAGAATCCAACACAAGTTTCTCAAACATCAGGAAATTGGTTACATTGCCTATATTGAAGGTTGATATTGCTTCATAAGCACCAAATTCTAATGTATTTAGTGACACCAAACATTCTTGGAAAGTCGGTACCAAATAATGTTGTTCAGCGACTCATTTAGGTTTTGTGTGCCACCGTGTAAACATTTTTTCAAAGGGTCTGGTTGTGCCAAATCCCTAAACATGGGCTTAATCTCTTGCATTACAGCTTCTGGTAGTTGTGTATGTTTTGTATGATTATAGGTTCCTTTTTCTAATAGTGCCTTTTTATATTTACACCATGTGTTCATTTCTTCAGGACACAGTGTGTGATAAGGATTGTCATTGCTGGAACAAAGATCGAAATATTCAGCCCAAACTGCCCTTTTCATCTTTTCAAGGCTACTTGTATTTCTTCTAATAGCAAGTCCATAATACAATTGTATTTAATTTATCATGGAATCTATAAGTCTACCACGACCTCCTAATGTTTTGCCATAAGTCAATTTTGTTTTAGAGCTCTTCAACTTTAGAGTTCGTAAACGTGATCTTATCCGATTTTGTACGTGGCCTACACATTCTAATCTTTTAAATTCAAAATACGGCATATTTGGTTTCATATCTGCATCAGTTTTGTATGATTTAGTGTCACCATCACCGAGAAAGTATTTATATCTTACACCATGCATTGGTAAAGAGCGATCAAAAATCGGTAAGACACCAGCAACCTCCATACCGCCACTAACTCCAGAATAGTTTTCTAAACATACATCCATATGTGTATTTTCTAATCTTAGTTTGCATTGCAGTATTTTGATAAGATGGAAACATCAATAACCTGTCCAGTAGCTACGTTGATAGCAGTGACAATTCCATTAAGCGATGTATGTCCATGCTTTTGCCACGTACCATCAAAAGCACATGGGATATCACGGTTTCCATCATTTTGCTGAACAGCCTCTATGGCAGCTTCACTCATAGTCTTTTCACAAACATATTTTGCAGTAGGACTTAAAATTGTATTATATTTTACAAACTTAGGAAGTTTAGGTAGGTTCATGACGCCGCAAAATAGAGTTCCAGATTACTCCCCTTTGCCAATTGCATGTAGGGCATACACCAATCGGATGTTTACATCGTGGACAATTTTAGAATCACACACAACACTCTGACAATTGATACCTGAGCTTTTTATGTTCCACTGTGTGCAGTGAATGTTTGTAGTAAATGATAATCCATTTCGATTTGAAAAATAAATATTCATATTACCACCACAACTTTTACACGCACAAAAACTTTGTATTTGTATGCTAAGAGACACCATGTCAATAATGTCATATTAAAATGGCTCTTTGTATTTGTTAATATATTTTTCATAATAAAAATGATGACGACCAACCTTAGTTTTGGAAGCACTCACAGTTTTAGGACTAGGCTTAATTTCATTTACTGAAGGATTAGGCATAACCATTACTGAAGTACTAGGCTTACAAGTTTAAAGTGTGTATTGTTCTACATAATTACTAATAATTTTAGGTAGAGGTATACCAATATTGGTTCGTTTTTTAAACCCTCTACCTAAACTGGGCATGATAAAGTATTTCACTAAACAATGTCACAAAATATAAACTAACAATTACTTCCCAAACTCAAAAAACAATCTTCACTTGCACAAATAAAAGATTAACAAACACTCTAATACAGTTTATAACCTAGACACTAAACAAAACATCACCAGACCACAATGATATACTGAAATACAATTAAAACATTGCTACCAACATTAGATCATGAAATATTTGTAAACATTCCCTTCAATGCGTAAAATATACCTAAAAGTATTTCTTGGATTTATGGAAATCAATGCAACATGCTATATATTATTTATTTCAACACACAAAGAATTTTAAAATAATGGAATGTTATATAGAAATTTAAAGAGAAAACTTTGAAGACTAATAAAAAATAAAAATATTTTGAGATTATTTGACAAAATGTTAAAAATTAAAGATCAGAGAGATTAGATGAGGCTTTTCTGTTTGTATATTTTTACTGAGGAAGCTGGATAATATTTTTTGAGGATTATTAAATGCACTTAAACACTATTTTACATTCCTTGGATAGTTAAGTTTGTTCTCAATAATAACAGTAAAAGTTAATTATTTGACGAGTAAAGCTATCACATTGTGGTAGTATTAAATTTAATAATAATTTTTGAAATATATATTGTATTGTTTAAACTAATATATGATTCATTTAAATAAATTAAGATCAAATCTTTCACCTTTATTTTATCTTTTATGTGTCATCCCACCCTATACATTTACCGATGTTGTCACATTAAAAAATTACCTCTTGACAAGGTCGAGCTAGCATGCTCATCGTGTTGGGCTTATATTTGTGGAACTCGTATGGACAGCGTCAGTAATGAATGGGTGCCGAAGGAGTGCGGTTTAAGAGGTAATACAATAGGGCAATGTGAAAGATGCATCTTACGTTGGTCTAGTCATGTTAAAAGAATGTGTGTGGATCGATTTATGTAGCAACTATATGAAGGTAGAGTGTGTAAATCCAAAGGAAGAATTAGGTCATGTAAGACGTGGCTAGAGAAACATTAAGAGTTTTAACAATAAAAGAGCATGAATGACTTGGTGTATGGATGTCGTTGAAGCAAGAGAGTATCTAAGGATAGGAAAGTGTGTAGGAAGATGGTGAGGATTGATTAAGTACGGAGTTGTGTTTTGAACTATATTGACAGTTTCTTGCATACTCCCTAAGAGAACGGACTAACAAGGTATGTATGAATGTATTTATGTGTATTATAGCTATAAAGATAATTTTCAAAAATATGTTTTAAGTCAACTTCCATTATTTATGTTTTCCTCACATCATATTTTTAATAATAGTAAATACTCTTCATATTTGTATTTTAAACCAAATTGTTCAAATATATTTAACCAAATTTTAATTTTCAAAAATCAATTATTTTTAAATTACTATACAAATATTTGTTATTTTTAAGAATAAAAACGTATTATTATTTATCATGATTGACTATATCCAAATTCTCATTTTGAATTTAATTTTCAATGACAGATTTCCAAAAAAATCAAGTTTTTCATGTATTGTCGTTAGCAAATTAAACAAAAATCAATTTATTTGAGATAAAAAAAGATACATTATTGATATTATAATAATATAAATATAATATAATGTAAAAATTTGAACCAAATCGCTAAAGCCAGTTTTAAAATATTCATATTTAAAAAAAAAGTCATGAGTAAACTACCAATAAATGAATCTTCCTCTCCCTAATCCCCCGAATAAACACGTATACAGTTTTATTTGTCACATTGATGTCAGACACTCCCCATATATACATTATATACAAAATCCTTATAGCCAATTTCAAATTTTAAACATAGTTAGTAATGTATTTTTGTGTTCCTTACCAAAGCTTAGGTCATAGCTATATAGAATCTTGTAATATTTCTAGTAGCTACTACCTGAACTACATATTATAATACACTGAATTGATTTATGAGGAATTTAATGTTAAAAAAACTCCATTTGGGGACCTTACCACTAACCACAACAAGTGAAACTTTCTTAGACCTTCTCAATAAAACAACTTGAAACCAACCTGGTTATTTCTGTTTCCACCAACAAATAAAGGCTAGCGATGCCTAAGGTTGGTCATGAGTAAAGATAGGTCATTTTACTTAACTTATGTGTTATTGGTAGCAAGGTATGGAACATCATCTATGGAAACAGTATACATTATATTATTTGAGTTAACTCATTCAAAACGTCAAAGCTTGATGCACTTTGGACATATTATTTGACTGTTTGGCTACTTTATATCGTTTACATCAAATTAAAGATTTTTATCAAATTTTAGATAAGCCTATTTCTCTATGGAGACAAATTTCATCATTATTGAAGCTGAAAGTATGAATATCACTTGTTAGAATGTAGTGAGCTGCTCCTCTTGATAAAACACCCCAAGAACATGGCGCTGTATAAAATAACTACTCCGTAGTTTGTGGAGAGGATGTTGGGAGGTTTGAAGACGTATAACGGTCACTGCTGTGTGATCGACCTCTTAGCCCTGCAAGGTCAAGGCTAGGACGTAGAGGTTATATAGTAGTTGTAAGGGTCGTATAACTCCACTTCCCAACCCCCCTTGCACATTCATCCCTCCACCCCCGAAATCTAGCAACAAAAAAGTGGTCTCTCGATTGAGGTCTCCGTTAAGCACTGGTGGAAATGTTATGAGTAGTCTAGGAGTGAAGAGTATATTTTCTTATCACACCTATGTCTATAATCCTTAAGAGATTATGTACTCTTTTATCCAAACAAAGAATAATGCTTTATCAAAGCCTGTTATTACCTCCGAACCTGCATCTCGATCATCTCCAATATTGTGACGTCACAACTGACAGACAGCTTCTGTATTGAACTGCACAGTGAACACTATTTCATACAAGTGACGACTTAAATTTTGCACGTGTCACATACTTTTATTTGATATTATATCTTTTCAACTTGTCACTATTTATTTAATAAAAATTTGCGTGTTTTTTCAAGTTTTCGAGGAAAAGTTTCCAATCTTAAGGCGTTTTAAAGCGTGTCATGCGTGTGGGGGGGGGGGGGGGGGGGGAGATTTAGGTGGTTCAATGCCCCCAAATTTTACAAAGTTTTTAATTTGAAGCTTAAAGATGTTCTTGTATCAAAATTATAATAATATTCACTTTCCAAAAAAAACTATCTGGGAAGGACCACTCTAAACAGCTTCTAAAGGAAATTTTAATTCTCAATAAATTTCCATGCAAATAAAACTCTAAATGGCTTCTAGAGGCATCCGATCTTTAAAAGAAATAACCGCAGAGGGACACTCAAATTAGCTCCAAATGGCATCCAATTTTTAAAATTTATTGGTGGAAGTCTACTTAAGACAGCTTCTATTAGCTTCTAAGTATTGAAGAGAGAAAGAATCAAGCGTGGAACACCCTAAATAGCTTCTAAATACATCAACAATTTTTTTAAATTTCTAGTTGGGACCACTTCAAATAGATTAGAGGGAATTTAATTTATATATTTTTTTAAAAACTTCTTAAAATAGCTTTCCTATATAGACTAAGCCACACTGATTCGAACATAATGTCTTATCTCCAACCCTTTTTTCAACAAAAAATTTGTATATGCATATATTTACCCATTAAATTTATCTTGGTAAAATCATCATGTTTTAAACACCAATACTACATAAGCCCACACTAACCACTTTTATGGCAAATTAAATTTAATTCCTCTACACTACTCTCTAGTAAAGTGTCTGGGAAAATGGGAATTCCTTCTGAGAAACTTGTAAAACACTGAGAGATTTGTAATTAAAAATAGTAGTAGCTCTGTTGTTGTATGCTGACAAAGAACATGTGTTAACTTTCAAGGTTCCTTAAGATTTTTGTTTCATAGTAACACTTCTAAAAAACTTGTGCTGATTGAAAAATATTTATTAGAAGATTAGTATTTTTAATTTGTACTTCTCGGTAACTTTAATATAGATGGCCTTCAAGCTAGATTAAGAAAATATGGTAGCATATGCCATTTAGCAATTGCAATTTTAAGAGCCTTAGCAAAACCTAAATATATCGAATCGTTTACATTTAAAATAAAAGAAAAAAATATTGAATCATAACTCCAAACGATTCAATATTCAAATAAACGAAAGTTGAGGAAAATCTAGTAGCAACTGATGATACCAAATTTCATATTCAAGAAAAAGTAATGTCGATGACGTAGAAATCCCATTACACTAAATTATGATGTTGTTGAAGACTTAATGAATGTAAAACAAACATATCTGTTTGTTCTCGTCTTCTTTTAACCAAAAGAGATGTTGGCATAAGAATTTCTCAATGTTCCAACAATTATTTAAATATTTTATATATGGGTGATCTAAAATACAAGCAGAGTTATTTTAATGATATAATATCCGTATACAATTTTTTCAAACGTTTATTTTGAAGGAAGAGGCATTACAACAAACTCCCAGACGTCCCCTATCCATGGAAGTGATTTTATTCGCTATCAATACAAAAATATACTACTTAAAATATATATTAGAAATTCGTTTAGAAAATGTAGTAAAGTACTAGAAAAATATAATCACATATTTTCTGTATTTGTTTAGAGCTACATTTAATTAGAATAAAGTAAAACATAATTTTGAAGAATTTAACAATGTTTCTAAAAAGAAAAGAAAAGTTGACAAAATTACAAACTTTATAAATACTTCTGGAAATTGGGAATTGAGCACTGTAAAATTTCTTTAGATATTAAAGATTGATTATCTTAAAATGAATTAATACTTTCATTTATTTCACCTTTTTAGTTATTTTAAAGTCAATAAAGTTATATTATTCATCGTAGCTCCGTCGCTCTTCAATAATCTGCCGAATATCCCGGCTCCGTGAACTTTACATCCCGTTAAAAAGACCGACTAAATACTATCATTCATTTCTAGCATGATTTTAAAAAAGAACTTCCATTATAGTGCAATTTTCATAGGAAGAATACTATCCGATAACTAGAAAACTATTAGATCTAGTACAAGGTATTCGAAAGTCAAGTAATATTCTCTGCAGTTGTTACACGATATATAGTATCGAATCGTAAAAAAGAACACTAATAAAATAGTAAAATGTTAATAATGTTGGCCATAAAAAAGTTTTTTTCTAAAATAGGACTCTACATTTTGATTGCCAAGTTAAACAACCACGCAGCGTTTAAAAATTATTTTTATGGGCAACTAGGTTGTTAAATCTAGGAGAGAAATTGCCGCGTGAAAGTTGCGTTCTTACGCAATATTTAATTATAAGATGAGTTATTTAAAAATATGGTTTACGCCAAAATATAGTCTAAAGATTTCAACAGGGATCTTTTTCACTAACAACCCTCTAGTTTGAGTTTTATTAATAGAAAAAAAATAAGTGTGAAAATTGGACATCAGTTTTTTTCCAACTAGTTTTTAAGCATAGGCTATTTGCGAAGCTACGATACTAAGATTGATGAAAAAAAGCTCTAGATTTAGATTTCCTCTAAAACTTACAGTAATTCATTGATAGGCCCTCATCACAAAGCTCTTTGAGAATTAGCAGCGAGCTTTCCGTTTTACCTTGAGATAAGAAGTTTCGTTTTTTTCTTTTCCCTCTTTCCTATTGGCATAACTAAAGTGTTGTTGTAGGTGAAGGTTAAATGGAGTATGAGATTAGACATAATATAGAAGTACATTAGTTCCAAAAAACGACACAGAAGATAGGAATTTAAGCAGTGTGGTCTGACAGCATTTAAGGTTGGCTATAATTAATCATACCACCCAACCTCCTTCGCACACACACGCAAACATTTTATTCAAAAGTGAACACACCCGTTTCAATGGGCACGTAGGCTACGACGTCTTTCTCGATTTGTCTGATTTTCTGATGATGAGGAAGTACAGGTTTTAATCCCGACTTGATATCCTTGGTGACTTTCCCAAAAATATTTTCCACACATTCCACGCAAAAGCGAATACTTTTTTCTCTCAATTTTACCTTCCTCATGATACCAACAACATTTAATAGAACTTTAAATATTCGAATAATCCACACGGGTTCAAGAGAATGAAAATATTTAACACACTTTTATGAATGTCAAGATGTTTTAGTCCAGTTCAAGCGGTTGTATTTCAATTCTCTGCCATTTTGATATAAGTATGCAGACATCGATATCTTCATTTAGCAAAATGTTTTATGGTACTTTTATAGGCGTCGATTAGGATCGAACTAAATTAATTTTAATAAACTTTGACCCACTTCAATGATAGAATGGTCTAAGGCGTCACTCTACTCTTAGACATGCCTACTGATAACGGGTAGGTACAAAGCCTGGTCAAGACCACTGAGGGTGGTTTTTCTTAAATAGTTTCTCACCCTCATACAAAGGCGGGTATATTATCTCTAAAATGCTCCCTTCCTCACCCCTATTCAATTAGAGTAATTATTATATAAGTATATTGGCTGAAAAGGTAGTGTGAGATGTAGTACTAAAGAAACAAAAACAAACTTTGTCCAACCATGGTATTGGAATGGTAGCCCGAAAATAAATAGATAATTAAAGACGACCTGTTAAAAGCTTATGTGTGTATTAGGTTTAGTTGAAGTTTAATTTTGAGTTCAAAATCTACGAAAGGGGGAGGGGTATGCAAACAACATACGAGTATAACATTTTACATTTACACATGGTAGGTTAGAGAGTGCAAACTATATGTGATTTCCAGGGATGTATCAAGGAAGGGAGTGGGGGGAGGGAGATGTGAGATAGGGGGTTCAACACTTTCACATTGCTCCGAAAGAATTCCATATAACTAAGGCTTAGATGTGTATGCATTGTATACACGTTAAGTATGACCTTATAAATGTAAATTAGACAAAGTGTTGAAATAAGCTCTAGAAATTTAGTTAGGCCTATAGTTTCCTCAAAAATACTCTACATTGCCTAGAGTTGCTTGAAATGTTTTGGATAAAAAGTATAAATATTATATACCGTGTTTGACCTAGTTGTAGTCGTCGGGGACATGATAGTACTCCGGGGCAAGTGGTTGGTGAGAAACTATAATGTATCTTGGGTGGAAAGTAAAATTGTTAATAGTAACCTGGGTCGTAATATGGGGTGTTGGAACCGGGGGAGAATGAGGCATTGAACCCTGGGAAAACTATGCCTCCCTTGAAATACATTTTCTTCCCCTCAGATATATTTTAAATCCTCTGATATTGAATATGAAGCTGAGAGAGGCGAAACGACTGAATTGTATCCATTCTGAATGGTAGCCATTCAGACATTTCTTAAACAAGCACCACAAATAAAATATCTGATTTGTATCCATTATCATAATACCCACAAAGTCCTGATTTGTATCCATTCTGAATGCTAGCCATTCAGACAGTTTTCAAATAAACGACTTTAACAAAAATCCTAGTTTGTATCCACTGTAATTATTTGCATTATATCCACAAAATCCTGAATTGTATCCATTCTGAATGGTAGCCATTCAGACATTTTCTTAAACACGCATTACAAATAAAAAGTCTGATTTGTATCCAGTTTCATAATGTCCACAAAATCCTGAACTGTATCCATTCTGAATGGTAGCCATTCATACATTTTCTTAAACTAGCACCACAAATAAAAAGTCTGAATTGTATCCACTAGAAATATTTGCATTATACCCACAGAATCCTGAATTGTATCCATTTAATTGCGGTACCACTTGTCTGATAGATGGCAGCAGATTAAACTCGCCTCAACTCATTCCATGTTTACTAGAGAGCCGCACTTATCCTTAACTCATTCCGAGGTAACTAGAGAGCACCACTATCTCTATATTAATATAAAAAATATAATATTTTTAATTATCATTTTCTTATTACTTTAAAATCTGTATCTGGTATTAAGGTGCTTGTTATATATATATATATTAGGGTGTCCCAAAAAAATGGAATTAATTTTTTTTTTTCGCATACCCTCTTATTTTTTTCCTTTTATGTCAAAACAATTGTAAATAATGTTTCATGTAATTTGGACCACGGCAACCCGTGCCGACTTGCATCTAAACATGTCAGTCAGTACATGTGTACTTGAGCGAGCGAACGCTGACGACACGTGTCTGTAGCGGAGCACCCAACTGCTGCAAATGGTAAAGATAAAACAAAAAAGATAAAGGAAGGTTTTGGAATGCTTCGACAGTGAGATTGCACAACACATGAAACATGTCAGTAGCAGTTAACTCAGGACAGCGCACGTCTACGTGTCAATGTGCTTATAATTCCAAGTTGTTTAATTAGTAAATGTTTGTATGGTTTTTAATCAGTGAACAGAACATGGCAGTGGAATTGCGTGGTTCTAAAAAAGTGATATTTTTAATAGGTAATATAAGACATCAAATAACGGGTTCAAAACTTCCGTCTAATGGACAAGTTCTCGCAGTTTTGTTTTACAATATTCGAGAAGTGAATTTAAGTGTTAATGAAAGTGCAAATCTCGCTATTCGTGAATGTATTATATTTTGGGAAAAGGCACGCATACCTACCAAATTGTTGCCAAATTGTGCGAGCAAGCTTGTTAATGTGTATCAAGTTTGGAGAAACTTACAAAAAAAAATGCAAAGAAATTACAAGACGTATTCAAACGGCGACAACAATAATTTGTAATTAATTTAGACAATTTGTTCAACATTGCACATGCTGATGCACTTCAATTAATGAAAATAGAGGAAGATAGGATGTTCTTGCAGCGCCAAAGAGAGCCGGGCCGACCCGGTCACTTAGGTGGAGTGGATAAAAAATCTGGCCAAAAAAGAGGAAAGGGCGCGACTTCGAGCTGTCAAAGAAGACAAGCGGCGAATAAAATATGTTTCCGATTCAACATCCTCGGCATCAAACGAACCATTGCAAGAAGATTCCTCTTCGAATTCTAGTGAAAATATGGATTCAGAAGATTTCCAAACACTGATCGAAAGCTCAAAACCTGGGACAAGTAAATCAGTATTGAGGAAAGACTTTATTACTCCAAAGTTAGTTGCTGCTTTAGACAGGTGTCAGTTAAGTATGCGAGATTCTGTGTTTATTCTTGAAGCTACTATTGATGCACTTGGATTTAACATTGACGAATTTCCGATAAGTAAGTCTTCAATTCAAAGAATCCTAACAGAAAAACGGAAGGAACATGCGGAAAACATAAAAATTTATTTTCAAAACGATGTACCGGATGTAGTGACCTTACATTGGGATGGCAAACTGTTGCCTGCCTTGAGTGCTCGAAAATCGAAAGAAGAACGCTTGCCTATTGTTATTTCATTTTGACTAAAATAACAACTCATTGCTGTGCTGAGACTGGATAATTCCTCAGGCAAAGAACAGGCGCAGGCTATTTGGAAGGCGATCTTAGATTGTAATCTCGAAAACAAGGTCCAAATTCTCTGTTGTGATATTACAGCTTCGAATACAGGTCGTTTTAATGGTGCTTGTACGCTCCTCGAGCAAAAATTTGATAGGGAAATGCTTTTTTTCGCTTGCCGCCATCATGTATACGAACTGGTGTTAAAGGCCATGTTCAATCTGAAAATTAAACAAGTGACAACAAGCCCCGATATTCCACTCTTTAAAAAGCTCAAAGAGAATTGAAAAAATGTCGATTCCACTAAAATACAGTGCTATAGAGAAACAGTGGAACTGTTCAGAACCGTACCCGAAATTGAAAATTTGCTGGACTTCTACCGAGATGAACTTAAAAATGTTATGGTCAGAGAGGACTATCGAGAGTTGATTGAAATTTCTATGGTGTTTTTAGGTGGAGATGCAGAAAAAAAAATTAAAATCAGACCTCCGGGTGCGATGCACCAAGCTAGATGGATGGTCCGAGCGATTTACTCCCTAAAACTATCGTTATTTAGTTCTCAGCTGAAATTAAACACCAAGGATACGAAAGAACTGTTAGATGTCTGCTTGTTTATCTATGTTAAACCATGGCTTCAATGCATTTTGGCAGTTAAAGCACCCTACAAAGATTTGTGCTTTTTGAAATCTTTGAAAGCTTACGAAAATGTTAATGAAAATATCTCGAAAGCTTCTTTACAGAATTTTCTCCAGCATTTATGGTATTTGACTGATGAAATAGCAGTATTAGCACTTTTTGATGATGATGTGGACGAAGAAACAAAATTAAAAATGGTGGCAAATTTACATAGAGAAAATTTCTCGACCCATGAGAAAAGATACATTCCATTGAAGGAAGAACTTTGTGGTTCATTGTATGGTGAGTTTGATACATTGATTTTGTAATTGTTTATTTAGTTATTTATTTATATCACGCAATTGTTACATTTTTTTTTACAGAAAAAAGCATCGATGATTTCATATCAGTCAAAAGCCATTCATAGTTTTCTAGACTCAAAATTGATGATAGTTTTCTCAACGAGAGTCCCTCTTCATGGGAGAATAACGCTTCTTTTCTAGACGCAAAAAAGACGATATCAATACTTAGAGCAGTGAACGATACAGATGAAAGAGCAGTAAAACTAATGCAGGACTTTCATGGATTAATAACGGTTGAGGAGGAACAAAAACAATTTTTGTTTCGTTGCGTACAAGAACACACGAAGATCTATCATGACTGTAAAAAGCAAACATTGAAACGAAAATATGTTCAGTAATGTTTCTTTTACTGTAATATGTTAATAAATATCTGCTTTGATTAAAATGGTGTCTTATGTACCAAAGAAACATACATTTTACAGTCTTTCCATGGTATTCCCCGTACAAGATCTCACGTTCAAGTTTGAAGTAAAGTCGGCACGGGTTACCGTTATCTTATTGCAATAATACTTTTTATTTAAGTTACTGAGGTGAAATAGAAAAAAAATAGAGGGTATGCGTATTCAACTTTGCAAAAAAATTTTTTACCTTGTATCTTGGGACACCCTAATATATATATATATATAAACCCTACTATCATCTTGTTGACAATCTTGTATTTAAATACTATTATTATGACAATTGACAGCTGTAGATACTTTAAGGCTGTGCAAGAGTGAAAATATTTTATTTTATTTTCTTATTTTTATGATTGTGAGCCTTTTTAATAGAATAAAAATATTAAAATAAGTAATAATAGAGCAAAATTGTTATGTATTTTTTGTTTAAATAGTTATAATGCTTAATTTAACTTAATAATACTAATTCGTATCCAAGTATTAAGAAATACAAGCAAAACCCTTAAATTTTTTTTGTGGATGTACGGATAGTATAGCACTATATGGTAAGCATATTTTAGGAACGGTATGTACCATATTTTCCAAGATATTAATTTTTATTTAATAAATAATGAAACTGAATCGGTGGCAGACTTTCTCATTCTTATACAAATAAATTTCCTATTAGAAACCTACTTTGTATTTTGAAATTAAATTTAACTCTCCTTATTTAGCAATAAATACTGGTTCATTTGACATTTTTAATACAATCGTTACTATCATATTTTAAAAACTGGATAGGAAATGGCCCGAAATTACGTGATTTTCACAGAAATAAATACAGCCAAACCGGGCCGTACCGTTGAGAACCAAACACAGGTAGGAGTGACCGCTTGTGTTTGATTGACAGCGGCGGGTGGGTGGGGAGATATGAGGGGGATGAAGATCATTAGCAAACTTTTCAAAACCAGCTGAGAAAAGTATTGAGGTACAAAACCATACCAAGAGTAATATTATGATATTTTAGACTGTTCTTGCCTGTTAGCTATTTAATGTGTGAAAGCTGTACAGTCTATTGTTACCAGTATCCTTTGACATTGTTTAGTTTTATATTTTAGTTTGAGCGTAGGCTACCAATTTAACTGGCATAAATATAATTATATTAATCAAGGCCGTAGCCAGCAAATAATTTCAGGGGGTGGCCCATCCCCCAATTGATGGAGGCTAGGACAAATTTTAAGTATTAAACTCCTCTAGAAGCATTTTTTATGGCAACATAACACCATAACTGCCATAGGCTAGAAAAAAATCAAAATATTAAACACCTCTAGAAGCTCTCTGAAGTATTTTTTATAGAAGCCTAACACCATAGCTGCCGAAGGCTAGAAAAAATTCTAATTATTAAACACCTCTGGATGCTCTCTGAAGTGCTTTTCATGGTAACACAGCCCCCTAATTTGAACTTTTACATTAATTTTGGTATTGTTTAAACCATAAATAAAGCAATATATATTGTTCATAAAATTTCTCGACTATGGCCTTGATATTAATCAACTTTAATGTGAATTTTGCTGTGTACAAAATGTCTAAGCCTCGTTCATTTCCAAGTAAAGTATGCAAAAGAAGAAAACGATCCAAAGATTTAAAGAGATGGAGAATCCAGAAAGAAGAACCATAATTAACCGGAAACCAATTTGAATCACTTAAAAGGTAACTGTAGTTTGAAAATATTACAACTAATATTTGTATTTTGTGTTTGTTAAAGTATATTTAGGCGTATTTTATTTATTTATCTTCTTAAAAAAATTCTGCGAATATGCCAAAAATGTGCCAAATATATTTATGTTGATAAATAAATTGTAAAAAAAAAAATTTACAGTCTTGTACATGAAATGTGGCTGCGTTAAATTGGTTCCAAACGGAAATGATGGCAAGTTTTTGTAATCGAGTGTGTTGGCTACCTAAAGTTTAAAATAGTCCTTAGATATACCCAAAATATAAGGTGTTGATTGTATTATAATATAATTTATAAGTTATGGGTTAGTGATTATAAGCCCTAATCAGTATGCGTGCCAAGTAAATTACAGGTTTTTTGGTTTATTAGTGGGTGGGAGGTCAAGGTTTGAATTCCGACTTGGTGTAATCTACCAAAGCTTCTTTTAGTAACAGTTTCCCACGCTTCCTCCACACAAACCCGGTACATTTCTTCTCTATTCTACTTTACTCACTCTTACCCTATTATAATAACTAAATGCGAATAGCTTAGATGAATGGTAAGACGTTCTGTAATTAATAAATAACTATGTAAAAAATTTTGATGAAGATGACGAATTGGAGGATTTACTACCGAATGTGGAACATCCTTCACTCGTTAGTGAAAACACTATTTCAAAATATGAATATAGTAATGAAAATACCTTACCACCACTTTTCATAGAAAATTGAAAGGTTGAAAGAAAACAGTATTCTTCCACTACGAGTCACCGAATTATTGATGTAATGCCTTTTTCTAAACAGATAATTAAATTAGATGAACACTCCAAATCATGTACGTTAGGTTACTCACCATAAACTATAAAAGGAAAAGGGAAATGGGCTTGAATTTACTCAGACGATGATATGGGAGGGAACTTGGTAAAATCCTAGTGGCCCCCCTGATGGAAATGTCTAGGCACACCACTGGTTTAACGACAGGGTAAATTTGATGGACCAAGATAGAATGGAACAGGCATAATGTAGTAGGTGTCTAGATTAGTAATATATTTAAAAAAATACTAACATAAAATAAATGTGTTTCAAAGAGTAAAAGCTAAAGCGTCTTAGTTCAAGTGTTTGTATCCAAGGTTACGAAGCATAGTATAAACTTTGTCATATTAAAATGTTTAGTTTATAAACTAGGAAGTATTGAGTCTACTACCTCACCAATCAAGTGTTGGTGTTAGAGAGAGGGGATACAATGTTAGCTACGCATGCATTGCTAACAAACCAGACAGTCCTCAATAAGGATTGTTTGTGTTAGAGAGAGGGAATACAATGTTAGCTACACATGAATTGACAGACAGCCCTCAGTGAGCAAGTGTTGGTGTTAGAGAGCGGTGATACAATGTTAGCTACGCATGCATTGCTAACAAACCAGACAGTCCTCAATAAGGATTGTTGGTGTTAGAGAGAGGGGATACAATGTTAGCTACACATGAATTGACAGACAGCCCTCAGTGAGCAGTTTTCTTGTTGCTGAGTAGTGTCCAAACACATACCAGGGTAACCACTCTTTTACTTACTAATATCAAGATAAAAGTATTGTAATCTTGAAATAAAATTTATTTCAAGATATTGATGAATTTTTACTCTTTTTATAAACTCGAACTCAAAAAACTAGTTTTCACAATTCTGTTTGTCCCCATGTCTATCTGTCAACCTGTCCCTGGCCACGGATCGGATACGGTTTGATTGAATTTTTCAAACTTGATATTTATAAGTTATAGGGCAATATCTCAACACGTTTATTTTATTTTGACCTTAGCCTTCAAATTAAGGATAGTTTATAAATGAGAGATTTTTTAATGCAATTTTTTTTTTCAAAAATGGATCTAAAGATTCTGATTAAAATGCAAACCTAGGGAGTAATTTATCTCACAAATAACAACGTAGAGGCTATTTGGATTTTGGTCAGTAAAATTTTGAAGTGTGATGAGTGATTTTTCAAAAACTTGAAATATTTTAAAAAGAGAGTCGATGATTCAGTTCCCAATTGATATCTTGGGAGTGTCTAACATGACAAATAACATTTTATAAGTTTACTTGTTTTTTGAATACATTGTCATTTGTGGGTAGTTTATCGAAGAGTGCTTTTTCAAAAACTTGGGGGAAAAAATCGCTTTGACGATTTGGCTCTAAATAGATATCTTGAACTTGTTTGAGATTAAAACAACACAGTGCTGCTGGCAACAGATATATTAGCTTATATCAAGTAATATTTTGTCAATAAGTGATTTAACAATGTTACTCCAGGCCACCACCGTGGTTCGGATTCCACGTTAAACTGTAGGTCCTTCATTTCATATCACAATCACCCTACCATTACACATTAGCGTAAGTGCGTATAACCCGAACGGGTAGTAAGACGCGGTGCTAATAATAATAATAATAATAATAATAATAATAATAATAATAATAATAATAATAATAATATAATAATTATAATAACAATAATATAATAATAACAATGTTACTTGTAATTAATTGCGAGGTATATATCCAAAGTAATATTTTGTTAGGACGTGAATTAAGTATGTTACTTGTAATGAATTGTGAGCGATAGAGCTAAAGTAATATTTTGTCAGTAGGTGATATGAGTGTTATTTATAGTTAATTGTAGTTAATTGTGATGGATATACCGCAAATAATATTTTCAGGGTGGCCACTCACCAGTAAAATTGGGAAAAATCCGGGAAATGTTCTTGAAAATTTGCCATCATTTGAGAATTTAAAGGCGAGGACCACTATAAATAGTTTTTTGGGCATACACATTTAAACATTTGCCATGGGGAAAACCACTTTAAATATATTCTGGAAAAATTAAATTAAAAATATTATAGGTAAGGAAAACTATAATTAGCGTTTAGGGGTATCCAAATCTCAAAACAGTTCTAGAGGAGGATCACTCCAAATATCTTGGAAGGAGTCTAATTTTCAAAATATTACTGGACAAGGACCTTTCAAAATGGATTCTAGGGGTATTCAATTTTCACAAAATATATGGTGTTGAGTCCCCAGATCTCCTATTAATTGGAAGAAAGTTCCTTTAAAAAAATTGTATACACTCCTACACAAATAAAGTTCCACCGCCACTGGGTGAAGCACCTTTTGTAAATGTATAGGCCTATGAATACTACTGTTTATCTTGCCTAATCTCCACTTGTAGTTGAGCACACATCACACGTACAATAATGGCCTTTTGATCCAGACCTTTAAAAAATATACGTTGAGAATGTAGAGTAATATCATGGATGTACCCTCGTTTTCAGTGGGGAGAGAAAGGTCATGTCTATGGTGGATCGTGGTAAAGTCTCCCAACAGGAGTTGGTGAGCATTTTTTTTTTGCATGGACACATCTAATAAATTTGTGTAGTACTGCAATCTATGGTGGTAGAACCGAGTGGGGTGGGGGCAAGAGGGACCTCGTTCCCTGAAAATAATCTCAGCTGGAATAAATCCCACCCCCCTAAATATATTTTAAATCCTCTGATACAATCGAATATGAAGTTGAAAGATCTTGCATTAACCACAAAATAACTTCTATATACATTCAATTATCAAAAGTTTTCCAGAGAAGATCACTTCAAAGTTTCTAGAGGCATCTAATTTTCGAAAAAAATTCAGCTAGGAGCAATCTAAATATCTTCTAGAATCACCTAAATTTTAAACATTTTTGGAGGAGAACCCCTTCAAATAGCTTTCGGGAGATCTAAATTTAAAAAAGTAAACTGGTTGAGGACTATTAAAAATAGCTTCTTGAGGTATCCAACTTTTAAAAATTTCCGAAGGACGCTACTCAAAATAGGTTCTAGGAACATCCAAAGTTCTAAATAATTTGCAGGGGGGACTATTCTAAATATCTTTTAAAAGAGTATAGTTTCAAAAAAGGGGGAAAGGACCACTTCAAATTAGGGACAGATCAAACGATAAGTGGAGTGTAGAGAGGGGTGATTGCCCTTCTTGGAATAAATTAGCCCTCTTCTAGATGTAGTTCACACCTTCTGATATTCTCAAATAGATTCTAAATACATTCAATTAAAAAATAATCCATGTGAGAATCTTTCCAAATAAAGTAATATTTAATCAGGAGATAACAACGTTAATAAGGCTACTTGTGAGTGATGTGGTTAGAGAATTGTGTATATTTTTGTTGATTATTTTATCGTAATAAAAATAATGACTTTAATATTTTTTAATTCCTTGTATTTTCTTCTTAGAGAACATACCTTTTCTGCTATTATTTTACAATAATTTGGTTAACATTTTCACTGTATATTATGTATATGATTGGTGTATTTACCAACATTTAATTATTTTTATTTGTACATTAAACAGAAGGGACATTGTTTATTTAATGTTAAGTAAAGCGCACTATTTTAATCGATTTGCATTGTTATTATTAACGAATGACAGACGTTCACTGTAATGTGACTAAATATATAGTGGAAAAAGAACACCTGGATACAAAAATAGAACACCTAGCTTTTGGCTTAGCGAGTTCTTTATTCGCTATGTATTAACTTGTGGTCCACTATTATATGGATCCATCTCAACGTTTGTCTGCCAGTTGTTTTTTGTCGACCAGTTGGCTGTCTATCACTTTGTGGTTCTATGTACGTATTTTTCGACGACTCGACGGCCACTAGTTACCTAGTCTATCAAATGTTTGTTAATATTTTGTCGATCAGTTGGTCGTCTAGCACATGGTCCTACCCTTATCAACAACTTGGTCTAAGTACTACTTCTTGTAGATTTCTTGTCTGTCGATCACTTTGTTCACACATATCGACCAGTTTATTGTTGATTAGTTTTATGCACCCAAATTGGTCAACTATTCGTGTGTATATCACTTTGTCCTCGTATGCATGGGCTAGTCGACCTGTAGGTCATAGTAGGGTCAGATAATTAACCCACCAATCATTCCAAATATTTGTATACTTTTTGTCGACCAATTGGCTCTTTATCACATGGTCCTACTCACATCGACCATGTGATCGACACTGCTTTTGCATGAAAGTCACTTGTCTGTCGACCACTTTTTCCCCACATGTTAACCAGTGTGCTGTCGATCAGTTAGCTGGAGCCCCAATTGGTAGGCCAGTTTGCTGTCCCTTTGTCCACCTAAGCATGAACTTGTCAACCAGTTGTTCCAAATCGTGTCGGCCACATGTCTCTAACCTTCGAGATATTTTTTACAGCTTAACGACCAGTTTGTATTATGACAGTGTAAACAATATGAACATGTAACTAATTTTGTTTACAAATACAACTATAGTACTTAGGCCTAGAAATTTAAATCATATCATTAATGGCATTCAGTCCTAGTTAATTATAATTGTATCCAAAAAATATCATGATCATTACACTTATTGTATTTCGTTGAATATCATATTTTTTAAAAGTGTTTATTTTAAATGAAAAAAACCTTTAGTTAATGTCATTTTTATCCCACATATTCCAAAAAGTGTATTTAATTTTGTATATTAACTTGTTGGAGTATGTAATCATCTTTACAAACCTCACAGTGAATTTGTTCTCATTAACATTAAAAATCATATTTTTATTCGAGTTTCCCTGGCTAGGCCAGGGGAGGATCCAGGTGGGGTTGGGTGCAATCCCCTCCCCGTCCCCGTCCCGTCCCCTCCTGCATAGAAAATAATCATAAATATTGAAACCAATACTTTAAAGTTGTAAAGAATGACTTACTAACACCTTCCTCATCCTATCACCTACACGACCTAATCAAAATTAGGCAACATCTCTTTCAACTTAGCTCTAGAGCAAAGAAAAGGGATTAAAACTAAAATTTTCCAATATTTATATTAAGTTTAGTATTAAAATACACATTTTTTCTTTTATTACTAAAACACTTTAGACCTATGTAAAGTGTATATTTATTACTTTTATTCTGACGGCGACTTTTTGTTTTATGTTATTTTTGTATTAAAATTACAAATTGATTAATCCAAATTGTGTTCTTTCTTAAAGTATTATTATTATATTAATTGTTAATTTCAACTAGTTTTTTAAACTCGCAATATTATAATTAAAATATTATAAATTAAAATCTTTATTAATCAAAATTATTAAATGTATCCTTGAAGGAGCCTTGTGAAAACCAATTCACCCCTACAACTAGACCTGGATCCACCCTTGGGCTAGGCGTAGTTAAAAGTATTTGTCCTTCTAACGGTAGCATTGTATTCCACCAAACCTCTCTGTAAACATTCCCTGTTAGGTTACTAATCCCCTATTTCCTTACTTTTATTTTTACTCAAAGCGAGAAGTTAAGTAAGAGTGAGAGGTAATGATACTGTCTCCCTCTTTAACCGGGCCGTCACGAGCACGACAAACCGATAGTACTACACTCTATCGGAATATATCTGTCCCTAGCAGCCTGTGTACATCGTTAACAATTCTGATTAAATTTATATCTAAGCGTTTATTAAGACCATAAACAAAATGGATATTTTCGCTTTCCTATGAAAAATGACCTTTATAGTACTTTACAGAAACGTAAATTTTCTTATATCCACAACTATTTAAGATACTAAATAGCTTATCATTGCAAAATTGTAGTATTATTAAAAATTAAAAAATCTTATTCGAAATATATCTTTATAAAACCAATGGTTTCTGAGAGATTGGCTAATATATTAATGCTATTTTGTGAGCTCTAGTTGTAGAAAAATACTACGTTTTAACACAATAATTCTTTAATTCCATAGATTAAGTAAATAAGTCTCTCAAAAAGTTTGTTCTTAATTATTTAACCTGATAGCGAAAATGTTTGCACAGTAATAATTTATCTCTATCAATTTAAACTCAATAATCAATATCTAACTTTTTTATTGGTCTACATTTATAAATGTGGGATTTAATAAAAATGCGATAACCATAAGATGTGCAATCTCTAATAAAATTTCGACAATTTTAGCTGTAAGTCAGAATTTTAATAATAAGTGTTGACTATTGTTAACCAAATATCGATCTTTTTTTTTTCTCCAAACATTCTAGCGAGAAGTTTAATTCTTTAAAAAGAAAATTATAAAATTTAAATCAGGGAGTCAAAAAATGTTTAGCATAAGTATAACGCAAATTTTTCTCGGTTTTGTTATTATTATTATTATTATTATTAGCACCGCGTCTTACTACCCGTTCGGGTTATATGCACTTACGCTAATGTGTAATGGAAGGGTGATTGTGAGATGAAATGGAGGACCAACAGTTTAACGTGGAATCCGAACCACGGTGGAGGCCTGGCATTCCCCACATTCACAAGATGTCTTGTCAGAGGTGAGGAAGAGTTTGGTAATCAGATAAATCTGTGCCGGGACCGAGGATTGAACCCCGGCCGCCAGCACAGAAGTCTGACACCTTACCCCTAGACCACCAGGTCACCTCTCAGGTTTGCTAATTTCACATATTTAAATATTTCCATTTTCAAACAATGGAGTGAGAAAGTCCATTCGGAGTTCCGTACCATTTATTTAACAATCCAAACAAAATGGCTAGTTCATTTTCCCGGGAAAAAGACTTGGAGAGTACTTTACATAAGTGGGTGGATACCTATAATCTTGTTCGAATCTCCACAACTATTTGAGATACAAAAAACTTATCATTGCATAGTTGTAGTAAACAATAAGCCCTTTATCTGACATATATTTTTATAAAACTAAGTTTGTGAGCTATTAGCAAAAATATATTTTTAAATTGATGTCTGGGATATCCGTTGTTGATTCTTTTTTCTCAATATGTTCTTGTGAAATTGTATATTATTTCATTCAAGCTCATTGGTGGAATGTTATATTTTTTCAACAATGTATATAATTTTGTTTCACATATCCTATGAGTTTTATGTATGTGTCTCCTTTTTCAGGCAAAAGAGCGAAAACTTATGTGAAGTGAACCATACCATTTATTTAGTAGTTTAACTTAATCATTAAAAAAATTATAACGCAGGAACTATACATCAAAATATATTGCCATCACTCTTAAATATTTTTCTCCCTCGTTTAATCTAAAGTAGAGTGGAGATTATTTCAAGTGAACCGTAATTCATATTTTTATGCTCATTCCTGTGAGTAGATTAAAAAACACGTTTAAAAGGTTTGTTTAATCACTAGTATTAAAAAACGTATTACTGATTAATAATTTTATTTTTTCTACTTATTTTAAAAAAATTCTCCTAATACTATTTTGTTGAATAAAACTCGTAATAGGTTGTTTTTATCTTGTAGCAGGTTTATATATATAATTTTAAATCAGAACTCAGCCCACATAGATCAGATGATGTAGACTAATTTACTGACTCTTTTTAAATAAACTAAGTAACGGACTCTGAGTTAATAACCTACTTCAGAAAAAATTTCAGATATAATTTTAAGACATTTTGATAATGGTTTCCAAGATTTTGTGAAATAGATTAAGAATACTTATATAGAGTAGGGAGCTCAATAATTGAGAAGGTTTCATAAACGTTGGCGGAAGGATTCTCATAGAATGGAGGAAACAAGTCCCCATCCGCTCATTCTCCTTTTATCAAAATGAATAACGAAGCGGGTAAGAAAGGGACTTGAGGAGAAAAGTCCTCCCTATTCGCCTTCACAGTGGGTAGCGTGGTATTACGTAAGCGGCGACAGGAGAGGATATTAGTCTGGGGCTAGACAAGGCAGACGGACCATGGGAACTGATGGGGCTTGAACAATGGGGTACCATGTCCCATCGGGAATATACCTCATTTATCAGAGTGTATTGAGACATGGATAGAGAGGTGGAGCATAAAACGTGCATTCAAATACAAGTTGAAGGAACATATTGAATCGATAAGTGAAACGTTATTACCGACATTGTGGTTTTATGTAAGCCTTTTTCCAAATCTAATTTAGTGAAAATATAAATTAAAGTTATCCTTTTAATATGATCACATAGTCTTTACTAACAATTCAGATTATATGCATATATGACCATAACTTAAATGAGGTAGGGATGAGTAAGACAACTGTTTAGAGGTAATATACCTGCATTTACGTGGAGGGAGATTGAGTTATTATTATTAGCACCGCGTCTTACTACCCATTCGGGTTATACACACTTACGCTAATGTGTAATGGTAGGGTAATTGTGAGATGAAATGGAATACATAAGTTTAACGTGGAATTCGAACCACGGTAGAGGCCTACACATTCCCCACATTCACAAGTTGTGATTAATACACGTCTTGTCAGAGGTGAAGGAAGGGTTAGGTAATCAGTTAAATCTGTGCCGGGACCGAGGATTGAACCCCGGCCGCCAGCACAGAAGTCTGACACCTTACCCCTAGACCATCAGGTCACCGGGGAGATTAAGTAACAATTAGGGAAAACCGCCCTCAGTAGACTCGACAGAGACTCGAACCTCAATCCACCCGTCTGCAACAAGCCGGTCTAACATGAGAGTGAAGCCTTATTTAGTGTCCCAGAGCGGACCTTATGAAATAAAATACTAATCGAAAATGAGAAGGGCTTATAACCATGGAGTCAACTAAAAATAGAAACCTGTGAAATATAATTGGTATTTTAATTGTTCTTAGAGGGTGAAACCCTTTCTTAAATTATAATGGTTTACAAACCCCTCAGGCATTTTATGAAAAAACTCAATTAGACCGAAGAAAAGTCAAATAGGAAATTGATTTTATTACTTTAATAAAACGTGACCCGCCACGTGGTATAACGCGCTACTCTCGCCATAGACTAGACTTCCGATGACGGGGAGATTGAGGTTCAAATCTCGGTCGGAGGCACTGAGAGTGGTGTTTTCAAAATGGGTTTCAATTCTCGTTCCACGCAAATGTGGATACATCTCCTCTAAACTTAACCTTCTTAATCCCTAAAACCATTTGCGTGATTGGTATATAAACGTATAAACCGAACGGGTAGTAAAACGCGGTGCCTAAAAAAAAAGTTATAAGATTTTTGTATCGCTTATGTAAACGGAAAGGCACAAGGTAGGTGTGTGCTAGATCGACCTTTTTGGTTCGAGACGAGATTGGGAACGAAACACAACTATTGAGACGAGATCGGGAACGAGACACAACCATCGAGAAGAGATTGGGATTTTAGAATCCCTTACTTCGAGACGAGAACGGGAATTAAAAATGTAAAACTAATTATTTTTAAATTTTCTAATATTATGGTCCTTAAAACACTGACAATATTCAATTTGTTAAATGAATACATGGGCTCTAATAGAGGAAATTTAAACAAATATAATTATAAATAGTTGAAAATTTAAGCAATTTTTAATACTTTTGCTAAAACTTTGGCTACTTGAATTATAAACATTTAAGAAACATACATTAAATCTAAATTTACATCTATAATAGGGCAACATACATATTTATAATTAAATATCAAAGAAAACATGAAAAGCAAGTTTAAAAGTAAATTAAATATGGAAAAAAAGCAATTCCCGAATTTTTCGGGATTACAGAATGCTTCCCAACAATCGAGTCGGAAACGGGAAATATTTTTTCCCGCGGGAATCCCAATATTTTGGAATCCTACACACCCCTAGAACAAATTAATAAAAAGTACAGTCAAGAAAAGAGGTTTTTCTTTCTTTTACTCGAACCAGTTGGTACGAGGATAGAGGTAAGGTTCTTGCCTGGTATACCAATGACGAGGTGGTCGATTACCCCTCAGCAGGGTTATTCTGACCGCTCGGGAACATTTGTCGGCTCGAGTGTCGTCAACTACGCTTCGCGACGAGTTGTCGTGAAAAGTTACCGAAACAGCGATTCTGTCCGGTCGTGGCTTCATGTCGGGAAGACCATGGTTGCCATGGCAACAGGTAATCAACAGTGTTTGGTTTTCAACACTATTTATTTAGGTTGGCAACATATTTTACCCAGAGTTCATTGCTTCTTGTTTACTTTTGGTTGTATTTGCAATTTCGAAGTTAGCAGACGACACGGTTTTTATTAATGATTAGTATTTATTTTTATATTAGTCATCACATTCTTCGAAAGTCTTGCTCCATCAATTTATTAGTTACTATTTATTTAATTCAGTTACTATTAAATTGGTATTTATTGGGGTGTTTTCATATTTTATGTAGGTTTAATCTTGTGTATAATTTCAAGTTTGGTGTAATTTTCAGTATCATTATTTATAACTATACCTAGACTTACAAACAGAATGCGATTCTTATTAAGTGCATTACTGTACGTTTGTTTTATCTTTATTGGCGGAAAAGTTTTTATATATATACATTGTGTGCCAGCGTGATGGCGGAAATAAAGAAACGTGAGTAGACCCAATATAATTATATTCAACAAATTTAAACTAGTCCTATATCATTGTGCATAGTCTTGTAATGTGGTGTTGTCAATTAAGCGCTAGTTTTTGAAACAAAAACTATCTTTAAAATACTGCTAAACTATATTAAGATGTTTTAACTTAAAAGTACACCTAAGCTACGAGTTCTTGTAGGACTAGTTAGGTTAGCTTATAATGTATTACCCTTTTTATTATTGACAAAAGTGGGCTGCATTTATAGTATACACAAATATGTTGAATAGGTTGCCAAAATTGAATATTTATCCTAGATTATTTGTCATATATACCGGTTCTAAGTTAATATTAGTTATATGTAAATGGTAATTTATCAAATGTTTTACCAATAATAAAGTGCCACAAAACCAATACATTTTATTTTGGTAAGGGAATGCTAGTGGAGCTTAGGCCTACAAAACTGTGTGAAAGATTTTATTAAGTATTTACTAAAAGAAACAAAGATTAATGTGACTGTAAAATAATGTAAGACTCGTCCAATTATTTATTTTGTTTATTTCAAGATGTTTAACCTAATCACATAAGGGCCAGGTTAGTAGTTCTTTTTCGGGGAAAGCGCACAATAACAGGTAGATATAGGACTCTGTTTTCTATATAAAATAGAAAATAATAAATAATTTAACACCATCACTCTATTCAAAAGGATACGGAAAATCAAATTATAGTAAAATTACAATAATTATTAAATATATTTGTTAGGCTTATCATTGAAACATTTGACTAAGAACTCTTAAACCAAACACCAAAGTCATGTTTTTTTTATGATTGGAAGGTTGGATTTTGTTATTTTGGGTTAGCTTATGATGATAAGAAAAACCAATCCCTATTTTAAAACTTTATTATTGGAGTATTAACCAATAAATTGACCTAACCTTTCATGTATAGGCCTACAAAAATAACAATTTTGAACGGTAGTAATCAAAGAAATAATATAGAGATGATAATGTTAAGGATCATTTGTATAAACCCAAAGCCGTACATGTAAAAACACAATGTTCATCAATTGCTATATATCTTTGATGTTTTGGGTGCGTTGATTAAGTTTTGCAAAAGTGAAAAAATATAAATGTCCATAATTATAATTTTAGTATCATTTGATTCACCGTTTGCTCATGAGTAGGATTATTGTTTTAAACTATTTATTATTTTATATTTTGTAACAAAAAAAGGTGTTGTATACACACTGTATTTTGTGCATCATCCCTAATTTTTTATATATCCTTGTTTGTGATTGATTAAAATTATTAAAATACCTTTGAAATTGATTTGATAAGGAATTATAAGCAGTTGCTTTGATGAGATTAAACTGGTAGTTACAAATAAACTTTCACTGTTAGGTAAATTGTGGGTACAAAGGCTAAAGCATCAACATAGTCAGGTTTGTCAGTGAAATAGAGAGGGTTCAAATTGAAACCAAGTGTAATTATGGTACTTCCATTCTCCCTCCATGCAAATGTAGGCATATTTCTTCTCATGTTTACTTCCCTCATTCTAATGTCATCACTGTAAATATCCCAATATATTTGAGAGGTAATAAGGCTCGGTGCATAAAAAATATTCAATACTTAAACAGACATAAACATTTATAAATATTATGAAAAATGGAATCCACAATCTTATTAGATCTAGTGTTGAAACCCTCCAATTTTAGGCACTCCCAATATTCAGTTGGATTGGATCACCACTATTTTACTGTAAATATTAATACTTTTTGCTATGTTGTTTGTTATTTTTACAAATTTATTGTATTTTGTTGCAGTTTATGAATAGAAGTTTGAATCCTACACAAGTCTACAGAGTATTTTTTCAACCTTCTTTCCATGCTAATGCAGGTGCATTTCCTCTTAAATATCTTATTCATGCCTATCATATTATATTAAAATCCATGTATCTAAGGATGTTTGTTTTTATCAAAAGTTTTGTTTCAGATGATATTGAACTACCGCAGACGAGGAAGGACAAGTGAAGTTTTTTGATTGTAGTTTTGTTTTCTTTTAATAAAATAAACTGTATGGGATATACTATTGTACTTTTTTGTAATGGCTTTATGTTGATTAAACTAGCAACTGTACAATCAACATTAGTAAGTTAGGCCTAGAATGGTTTCTAAGTTGGTATAAATAAACGTTGATTAAACTAGAAACTGTACAATCACCATTAGTAAGTTAGGCCTAGAATGGTTTCTAAGTTGGTATAAATAAATGTTGATTAAACTAGAAACTGTACAATCACCATTAGTAAGTTAGGCCTAGAATGGTTTCTAAATTGGTATAAATAAACATTTATAAATCAAATGGTACGATTTATAATTAATTTTACAATTTGTGTAGAGTGACTAGTATGCGAGCTAAATCTGTAAGAAAAATTCAAATAAAGATGAAACTAGTAGGTAGGCCTATTGCACAATTAATTAATTACCCATACTAAGTTACCTACTTTTATTTATAAGATGAAATTCCATGTTTCAACATCATATTCAAAAACCTGTAAAAATACACATAATGCTATAGCAACTAAAACATTGATAAACTTTTTATTTTTTATTCACATACATAACAAAAACCTATGTTAATTTAATGTTGCTTTTTGGTTTGCAAGGCACTGGGGACATTTTGTCAAATAACATTTGGGCTTGGGCTTAATTTATGGCGTAAGGTATTTATTAATATGAGAAACTACGAAATATATAAAATATATAACGACCACAAGAAACCATTTAAAACTTCACACGTTGTTTAAATTACTGCTCACCTTAACCTAACACTAAAACAACTGTTTTAAACATCTATGATGCAAATACAAATAAAAATCCCACTTGAAAATTACTAAACGCTAAAACACACTAAAATAAACCCTTATCTAATTAAATTGGATAATATAAACAATCAAATATGTAAAAACCAAAAGTAAGTAACGAACGCCATTAAAGTCGGGAAGTTAACAGAGGGGTAGACAGTCTCGTAAATAAGCGACCGAGTTCGCGACGAGTAGTCGTGTCGCCAACTAGCCGACTGGACAGAATCGCACATGTCGGCATCGCTACGGGATCGAGCCAACGCGACGTCGTCAACTAGTTCCCGTCCGGTCAGAATAGCCCTGCAGGTATACTAAGAACGGTGTTTCCTAAAACAAAAAAAATCCACAATCTCTACCACGATATGCAAGTACATAGCCTGTCAATTATAACTACCTCATCCCTACATCGTAGTATATATGTGGTTGGCCTGGACGGGTAGCTAAGACGAAATGCAAAAACAAACAAATACTTTCAGGAAAAATGCATTTTTTTTAGATATAACCAATTCATAAAAAACCTTGCACCGTTGGCCACGCCACATTGGCATACGCTTCATATGACCTGGTTTTATGATTACAGAGTGAACCGGGTTTGAATCTTAGTCGTGTCTACTGAGGATGTTTTATCCTTTTTTTTTTTTTTTGCAATTTTCCTCCACGTAAATGCAAACATATTTCTTCCAAGCTATACTTTCCTCATCCCTATACAATAATTATGAACATGCGCATATTATATTGATTCATAAGGCACAATGTGCAAAAAAAAAAATCTTTAATATTCATGTTAACCCAGAGAATTGCAAAACAAGAGTATCTCCCTATGTTTATGTCTTTTGAACAGACAATTAAAACATTGATGGACGATACTATTATTATTACTATAATTTTTTTCCCAGCTTTAATGAAATGCATGTAACAGCCATTTCATATCACACAGTAAAATGAATGTCTGTCTCATCCTCTGGCGAACTTACACCCAGTTAAATAATAAACAAATCGTGTGATGGTGCGGGGTGTGGGGGGAAGGAAGTTTTACTAGCACAGTTGGCACCAACACAACTCGTTCAAACTATTAAAAAAACTGGGAGAGGGCGTTTTAACAAATTTACGCAAGTCCCAAGTTTTTAGCTTGTTACAATTACTTTTCCGTCACATGAATTAATAAATACAAAATGTGATGTGATGACAAGCTGCTGGCCAAGGAAGTGTTTTTTTTATAAATTAGTTTTTAAATTAATCTTATAATAAGTTTAAAAACTATTTTTAAAGAAGCATCAAAGGCTATAGATAATTACAATATTACCTTGCTAGGTAGAGAATTAATAATTAGATTTTTAAATATTTTTAAAATTTCAAATTTTATTTTCATCGTTCTTTGCATTTTACACTTTTAAGTTTTGGGTGTCTAAATTGACACCATGTTCCAAAAGTGATAGATGCAAAACACATACCTTGTATTTACGAATATAAAGAGATATATAGTCTTAAAGACAGTCAAGACTCGCATCAGTAATCAGGTAAATTAAACGTTAAATTTATCTCGTTT
>JBCFYV010002719.1:0-35421 GCA_039000515.1 Timema cristinae | reverse complement strand
GGGAAAAGCAAATCTCCCATGGACTTTGTAGAAATTCAAAAAAATACTGCTACAAGAAAAAATGTTCAGCCAGGGCAATCAAACATTAAAACCCTTTTTACTTTCTCGCTGTCTTACAGGTAGAGAAATTGTGATTGTCAAAAAAATCAAACTCGAGATGTTGATGAATCTCGAAGTTTTATGACCCCTGAATCCGAAAAAGTGTTTTTTGAATTTCGTGTCTGTACCTCGACTAGAGCCTAAATTATTTTACCGATCGGGCTATAACTTGGTATCTAGGGTTTTTCTAGGGTTTGCCCCGAGAGATTTTTGAAATTAATATATCTAACCCTAAAATTAAGGGTAGTTTACTAAAGGGCAAAAAGAGAAAAAGTCCATTTTCTCAAAATTGGTTCAAAACGATTTTGATTAAATTTCATTTCAAAACATTTATAAATATAATCAACAATCTCTCAAAAAGTGTATGTTCTCTTTCTTTCAACCTTTTAGGAGAAATGTTTGTACAACAATGATCTACCTCTATCATTTTTGATTCAATAGTCAATATTTAACTATTTTATTGGTCAAAATTTATAAATGAGGAATTTAATAGCAATGCGATATCAATAAGATGTGCAACCCCTAATAAAATGTCAAAAATGTTAACCGGAAGTCTAAAGTTCTGTACGAAGTGTTGACCCTTGTGGACCCATATCAATTATTTTTACTTTCTCACTACCTTGCAGGTAGAGCAAAGTATTGTGATCGTCAAAAAAAGTAAACTCAAGATTTTGTTGGATGTCGACGTATCATGACCCCCTCAAACCCATAAAAAGTGGTTTTCACAATGCCGTCAGTCTGTCAGTTTGTACCCGGGCTGGAGCCTAAACTATTTTACCGATTGGGCTAAAACTTTGTATAAGGGTTTTTATAGGTTTACCTTGGAGGAATATTGGAATTGGATATTCAACCCTAAAATGATATTTTCCTTAAGGTACGGAGAGAAGAAAAAATCAATTTTATCAAAATTGGCTTTAACAATTTTGACTATATTTCATTTCTAATCTTGATCAATATTACAAACCAAATGGCTACTCTAAGCTTTTCATAAAAAAGAGTTCCGGTCTGGTGCGTAAATTCTAATATTTAATTTTCATCTCCATAAGTTTGAGATATGAAATTACTTATCATTGAATACATGTGGATCTATTTATATAAATATTTACTTGAAATTTTTTATAAAACCAAGTTTTCTAGTTATACACAAATATATTTTCTTTTAACATTGCAACACTTTAATGTTAAGTATTATGACTGTCAAAATCTCTAGCCTGAGATGTTGATAGATGTCGACGTTTCATGATCCCCGAACGCTAAAAAGGATTTTTGCAACGCCGTCAGTCTGTGTATCTGTCTAACCCTAAATTATTAGCAGTTTACTAGAGGATGAAAAGAGAAAAAATCTATTTTCTCAAATCGGCTATAATGATTCTATCACTCTCATTTTAGACTCAATATCCAATAATAAGGCCTACCTATTTTATTGGTCATAATTTATAAAATAGAAATTTAATAGCATGTGATAACCATAAGATGTGCATCCCCTAGTAAACTGACAAAAATTAACCAGAAGTCAAAATTTTAATACAAAATGTTTGACCTTGAGGAAACGATATTTTTTATTGGTCCAAAATATACAAATGAAGACATTAATTCTTTAAAAATAAAATTATGAAATTTAAAACTATGAGTCAAAAAATGTTTTACGTATGTCTAGCACATTTGTTCCCAAGTTTGCTAATGTATATTATATTACGAATTTTGAGTAAAAATCTCCATTTCTAAACATAGAGCGAGAAAGTTTGTGCGGAGTTCCGTACCATTTATTTAAGTATTGTATTAATATAAAAAGTTGCATATTTAGTAGATTAAAAATTTCAATAATGGTGGTTGGTAAAACATTTTTTGTGCATATAACCCGAATGGGTAGTAAGATGCGGTGCTGATAATAATAATATAACATTTTTGATACCAATTTTGAATTCAGCATGAAAAGCTACAAAACCATGATTCACCATATGAGAAACAAAAAAAAAATTCCTGGCCAGTGTAACTGATGATTTTTATCTTTTTAAAAAGATAGGGGAGGGTGGGGCACTTTGGTACACTTCAAAGATATTTTACTATATAAAAAAGAAAAAGCTTGCACTGAACTTTAATAAATTTTATTAAACACTTTGACACTTCTGTTAAAATTAAATTTTTAAAATTAAGATATTGAATGCATATTATTGCTACATTTAATTAAATTAAACTCAATGTTTTTTGTACCAATTTACCCCATGGTGGGGCACAATGGTACAGCAATGGGGCACATTGGTACGACTATGAAAAAAAGTAAGTATCTTGGGCAATTGTTATTAATTAACTATATTTTAGTTATAAAAATAGCATTATTAATAGTTTATCTAGGTTGAGTAATGATTAAACTACTTATTACATGTAATTCCATACTTATATGCTTGATAATAATTACTAACTAATAAAGGTTGGTATAACCAGCAAAATTAACATTAAATGACATACAAGAAACAGCTCTTGATGTTCCTCCTACTAGTGAAGGTTGAAGTAGGATCATTTCCACATCTGAAATATCAATAGTGGAAAATCATAAATCACGGAAAGAAAATTTGAAATCCTTTTTTCTTAAAAATTTCACAACAAATGCAGACTCATTTATATTTTCTTCAATTTGTCCTATGTAGTATTTAACACTTTTTTTAAGAAAATCTCACTAGGATGAAATCATTTAATCCTACATTTGATTTTCCTGTTTCGTCATTTATGTTTGGCACAAAATCCGAAACTTCTTTCATTGTTATCATAATCGGACAAATCCATAGCCGAGTCACTAAGGTCGCATTCTAAAATACTGTCAGAAAAACCTCCCATCTGGGTCACAACTCAGAATCTTCACTTTCAGGTTTTCTAACTTTGATTTTTTAACTGCACAGTGTGGCTTCTTAGGCCTATTTCTTTCCTCAAATTCAGTTTCTAATATATTTTTTCCGGGGTTGAAGTTAATATTCTTGATTTACCTTTTTTGCGTCTTTTGATACACATTTTCCTTGGCATGGCTTTTGGGTAGGGTCGCACAGATTCTGGTGTTACAGCTTTTAGCATTTCCTTGTTTGGTATAAAGCTACTGCTTCCTATTGTTGAAGACAGGTCTTCAACCCTTGATTGGGTCTTCAGATGACAAAGAAGAGGGGGCCGATTGTGATGTAGCTATTGCATTTGTTAGACCTTCAAGTGAGGGAGCAGGTTGGTCTGTTACGAAAGCACATTCAAATCTTCTTTTGAAAAAACATAACAATTCGGAGGCCACAATCCTGTTTTTTTGAACGATGAAACTATGTTTCGAAGGCTGAAAGCTGAAGTGGCCAGTTCAGCTATTTCATAGATGTGATTGTTCTCCAGGATGTGCTAACATCCAACTATTAATGCCGTCTTCAAATGTGACTTAAATGGGCCGTTAAGAGCAACATCTAAGGGCTGCAACCAATGTGTGCAATGAGGCGGGAATGTGACAAAGTGAATTACATTTTCTCTGCAGTAAAGAATTACTTCTAGGGAAGCATGAGATTCCTGGTTGTCTAAAATAATGAGAATAGGGTCTTCTTTTGTAGCTCTAGTGAATGTTTTGACATGCTTAATGACATCAACAAATAGGTTCACATTCATCCATCCCGAAGGTGAACATAGGCCTAAACTTCCAGGGGGTGCACCATTCAAAAAGGAAGATTATACCGTTTCCTAGGAAGCACAATATTGGAGGGACTGTGTACCAGTCGCTCCAACAACGGCACAAAAGGTGACTAGTTCCCCTCTTTCTGCCGAGACTGCTTGTCCGACTTGTTTAGTTCCTGTTCTTGCCACTACTTTGGGGCTGCAGCACTGTAGTAATGCCAGTCTCATCAAGGTTGTAAATGCGGTCTGAAGATACTTGAATTTTCTAAAGCTTCCTCAAAATTATCGAAGAAAGCATTCGCGTTTGCCTCATTAAAACTTGTTGCTCTTGACAAGCTAGTATTTTCCAGCTTTCTTAGGCTGAGGTTAGGAAATCGCTTCTGAATTCAAACATCCAGTCCTTCCTGCTTATTTTCAGTCCATGAAAGTGGAATTTTAATCTCTTCTGTTTGTCCTAATCTTTTGGCATACACGTGGGCAAATTTTCTCACCTGCTGATATGTTAATCCATATTGTATTTTTGAACTTGTTATTAAATAATCTGAGAGCATTTGTTGTTTTATTGGTAAAAAACTTGTTTTGTGGTATATTTTGAACTAAATGACAGTTCCTTTAGCCTAGAAAATGTTTGAGTACTAGGTCCTGATATTTTCATCATTTGGATCATTCAAAGATATTTGTATATTTTTTTAGACGATTAAATAAGGTCATTATTTTTAACCCATGAATTCTTGCTGCCTCTCGCACAGAGAGCTTTCCAGTCGGTTCCTCCATTAATAATTGCACTTAAGGCACTTGCAACTGCCTTCTCATCAATATTTGCTCTGTCGGTTTTTTTCTTGAAATTCCTCATTTCTGGACCTTGTGTGAGATTAAATAATTAATAGAATTTTCTGGCTGCTTTAACGCCAAAATTATATCAAGGCTTAGTTCAACAAACAATAAATGCAAAATATATTTTGAATTTAACAATTTAAAAATATTTTCATTATTGTAGTTTTAACTGCTTATTCAAGAATTAGATCCATAAAGGTATTTTAAACAAGCCAAAATACCAAATTAAACATTTTAACCAGTATTTAAGAAGGAGGCAAGCATTACAGTGTAAGGTGGGGCACAATGGTACAACTGTATCAAAGTGCCCCCACAAGCCCTGTACCAAACTACCCCTCTAGGAGACATTTTGTGTTTCTGAATAAAATGTACTTTTTGGTTATAGTAACACTGTGATATAATAATGAATTAAAAAACACAGAAAATCAAAATTTATTTTTGATAAATATGTAAATTTTAAATATAGCCTTCTTAGCATAAATAATCTTACAAAACAAATTATAAATACTTACATTTGAAGCTACAAAATGAGCTTTATTTTTAGTAACTGCTAGACATTGAGTATATCCACCAAACTTAAACAGGAAGTGTAAACCAGTGTTAATACCTAAAATAAAAAAGAGCCCTATTATAAGTTTTTGTTGGGGAAAAATAATCAACTTGTACAATGTGCCCCACTCTCCCTACATAAACACACATGTTTCTAAAAGTAAATAAACTTTACTCTTTGCCAATGGTTTGCTAAACATGTCGGCCATTTGGTCTTCAGACTTTATATATTTCAAAATTATTACACCTTCTTCTATCTTTTGTTTGATAAAATTGAACTTAATGTTCACAAATGTTTGACTCGCTTGTTTTCAGGATTGTTACCTAGATTAATTGCTGCTTGGTTGTCAACAATTTAAAATCATCATTTAGCTTTCTTAGCCAACAGGCTTCAACAACAACTCAACTTAATGCAAAAAACACTCAACTTCGTATGAAAAACAGAATTACAGTTTGTTGTTTCTTTGATGACCAAGTAACAGTACACCCAAACATTTTAAAAACAAAAACCTGATGTGGATTTTCTATAATTTGTATCATTCCACAGTCAGAGTTCAAAAAACCCACATAAAATTTCATTGCTAGAGTTGATTATTAAAGACAAGTTTTAAATGTGATGTGTTTTTGACATCTTAATACTCTTTTTATAGCTTGGTATAACACATCATTTGCTGATTTTGGTATCTACTTAAAAAGACATACTAGTACACAAATCCGGGCCGTGTCCCTTTTAACTGCTTTACATAAGACAGCCTATAATTGGTCGACATTTAGACTCCAGTTTTACATCACTTGTTTCAGGCCTAACGAATTGAAATTTATTTTCCATGGTGTGGACATAGGCTTAGATTTCTAACATACCAAATCTAATCAAAACTTGCTCCAGGTGATTTGTTGGCACAGTTCAGTCAAAAACCCTTTTTCTAGGTCTTGGTTAATACATATACCTAAGTAGTAAGTTGCCAACCTAAATCCTTCATACAAAACGTTACTTAAAATAACCCTTTAAATCATCAATTTCTTTCCTGCTTGTGCCAAACAGCAAAATATCATCAACAAATAATAAAAAAGTACACTTTGTTCTCAGTGTCGCAAATTTGGTATAGAAATAAAAATCATTTTGAGAACAAACAAACCCCTTTTTTGTTATTACATCATCAAATTTCGAATTCCAATATTTTGGCGACTTCTTTAGGCCATTATTTGACTTGTTAAGTTTACACAAAGTATTATCATCACAGTTTAAGCCCTTAGCCCATTTTCCAGTGGCGGCTCGTCACTTTAGAAGCTGGAGGGTGCAGCCTGTTTAATTAATAAATTTTTTTAAAAATTTAATATATTTAAAAGAAGACACAAATTTTGGAATATGTTTTGCTAAATATTAATTTAGTTAAACTCAAAAATTAATATCAACAAACAAGATGGAAAAGATAAAAAAAAAGACTTTCCCCAAAGGATGTGGATGTGTTGTAGAAAAACTGCAGCTGTGTAATGGGCATACATATTGGGTTTTTGTATGTTTTCACTTTGTTCCAAAACAAAATTCAGGACATGGGCCTACCTAATTGAATTTCTATTCTCTTTTTTGATCAAGAGTTAATCTTGCAAAAATTCGTTGTCTTAAGCGCTTGAATTTGAACTTATTCATTTTTTAAGCCTAGTAACAAAAAAAGTATTAAAACATATAACTCAAAAAAACATTATCCTAAATAACCCTACATTATATTATTATAAACAACACACGCCACACACATCCTCAAGATGCAGGAGCAGCAGGCTGACTGACATCAATTATTGCTGGTTCACGCTATCACCATTTAAAGCTTTCAGAGAGTGCGCCTTCAAAAGAAGAAATAAGCAATTTCTAGCTAGCTCTAGCAGGATGGGGCAACGAGGAGGGAAGGTTTGGTTTCTCTATGTCAGGGCGCTGACCGTCGCGCGCCAACTGCATGCCATTTGAAGATAAAGGTGAAGAGGTGGGAAAGGTTGGTTTCCAATATCAGGCGCGACCGCCTCGCGCCCAACCGCATGCCATTTTTAAAAACATTGCCTGCTAATTTCTTAAAAACCAAAAACATATTTTTCTTGAAACTATTATGGTAAGATAAAATTGTCGTGAGAGTGTGAATAATAACTTTAAAAGGAACTGGGGATTTTGTGGGTTGGGGGGGGGGCACGCCTCCGCGCCTTAGGGACGAGCCGCCCCTGCCATGTACACTTCTTCATTTATATCACCATACAAAAAAGCACTTTGAACGTCCATTTTGGGAGACTGGTAAACCTAACCTATTTGCAATATCCAATAGAATACGAAATGTAGTAATTTTTGCAACAGGAGAATACACATCATACTTTTCAAAAATTTTCATTTTGCTGGAAGCCTCTGGTACCAGCCGTGCTTTTAATTGAGATGGGTTTCCTTTATTGACCCGTTACAACCAAACGCACCCGCTTGTCGGACTCGCAACTACGCAATAACGTAATTTTTCTGCACAATAGCTTCGCAAACACAATCGATTCGAACTGTCGGCCCCGCTTGTTGGGAGGAATGAAAAATTGCCATCTCTTGCGTTTATTTAGTTGGTTGGCTTGCTTTTCGCCAATCAAAAAAAAAATATGGATGGACTCTAAAAATCAAAAAATTTGAAGTTTTTTGGTCTATAACAAAAACGATTGTAAATGTATATAATAAATAAGGATTTAAAATTAAAATCATGTTATTTATCCATTAAAATTTTTTTTAAATATTTATTCTTATTTGAAAACTTTAATATAAATTTTTGACTTTTTATCATTTTGTTTTTTGTTCCAGGGGTTAAATTTACTTTACGACTTTTATTGTGACAGCTATTTTATATTAAAAAAGCGTAATTCATGCATTTGCGATTGCGTAATTGCGAGTCCGACAAGCGGGTATGTTGGTTGTAGACTGGCCTTTACTTCTGTTTTACTCGTAAACCCACCATTATCTATCACCTTTGTTTTTCCCGGGTTGCACATTTGTCCACGTATTGTTTTCAAGTAGCACACTTAATTCTTTGTCCATATCATCTTTCCACTCAATCAAATGAATACTTTTATTGCTTCTTCATTATGAATTGTTCTTGAAAACATGCTTATGAAACTCATTTCAAAGTCTTTATCCCAAAACAGGTTTCTTCGAAATCTTTTACCAGCTTCTCTCACTCCTTTAATGTCAGAGCTATCGTGTGAGCCCTTCAGGCTGGGTTGCTTCTTTTATTGAGTCACGATCTTCAAAGTCCCTGCCATTGATTGCACTCCTGAATCTCAATCACCTCCTGGTTATTTTGACTTTTTGCCGTTTTTCGATTTCGGAACTGGGCCCTTTTTTTTAATTTCCGTACTCTAGAAAACATCATTTGTTTGGCAATGTTTATTATCTTTTACAAAAGCTATGTCTCGTCTCAATTCCACTGTGTTTGTGTTGGGAAGTAGATCCGGAACCGTTTTGTATTTTCTCCGTAGCCAAGAACAGTCCTTCACACTTTTTGGGTTTCCATTTCTGTCGCTTTTTTTTTGGAACATGTATATGTCCCTTGTGAACCAAATATGTTCACCTTACTTTACATCATACGTTTGATTAAACCAAAGTTCATAAGGAGTTTTAAAACAGGCACATTGCTCTCCCACGTTTAGCACAAATGTGGCTGGTTAACTGCTTCAGCCCCAATAAATGTTTATTCAAGTTTTTAGCCATTAGCATGGATCTTGATGCTTACACAATTGTGCGATTATCCATCTCCACCTTTCCATTTGCTCAGGGTAAACGCCTTAGATGTCTGGTGTCAAATGCCTTTTTCATCAAATATCCCTCGAAAGTTCTCTGTTTACAAACTCTGTTCCATTATCTGTTCGTACTATTTTCACTCGGCTACCCGTGTCTTGTTTTAGGCCCAGGTTTAAAAACTGTTTCACATTTTATACCACTTCGCTTTTATTTTGATAAAATACACATGTCTATATCCAGAATAATCGTCCTTTATTAATAGAAATACTTTGATCCACCGAGCGATGGAACTTCCGTTGGTCCAAAACACATCCATGTGTACCATTCCCCAGGTTCAGTTGTTGACGTTTCACTCCGCTTAAATGGAATTTTTTGCATTTTTTTCCCTTTTAGACAACTTTCACAACTTTTCTCATCTGCTTCATACAAATTTTATTATTTTTGGCCAATATCTTCTTTACAATTCTGATGACCTAGACGTTCATTGCCACCGGTTTTTTACCATAACCTATAGAAGCATGTTCATATGAAATGAAATGCATAACTTACATCTTGTTATGCCTATAGCCAATGGCAGACACTTGGCCATCTTTCAAAATTTAAAACAAATCACTGTCAAAGGTCATATGATAGCCTCTGTCCATGACACTCCTCACTGAAAATAAATTCACCGTCATTTTAGATACTACAATACATTGTTCAATGTTGTTTGAATCCATTTCCTAAACCCTCATACGCTTTAAGTTCGACAGTACCATAACCTACTGCATCCAGTTCACTTCCATCAGCAATCACGATTTTTTTAACATCGGACAGTTCTGTGTATGTCGCAAATTGTTCCTTTATGTAGCACATATGCTCACTTGCTCCATGTAAACAAACCCTTTTTGGTTATTTTTAAATTTGGGCCTTTAACGTTTTTCCCTTGGGCATGATTAACTGTTTTTGCATTCTTTTCCTTATGCTGTACTTATTTTTTCAACTTTGCATCTTTAAATTGGACCAACCTTTTTACAAAAAAATGCGGGTCCCTTTGATGACTACAGTCTCACTTGTAGTGGCCTATTTTACCCATTTGAAACACTTTCGCCGCATTCTGGTAACCTTGCCGCCACGCCACAGACGTTCCTGCATTCCCGGACATCTCTCTCTTGCCGCCCTCTTCAATGAGTGGGCGTGCTTTCCAACTCTCAATGCTTTGTTTCTCCATCGGTCAATTCCCAGGCTGCAACAAAATTTTAAATTTTTATTGGTAACGACATTAATATCTGGTGATTGCATTTTGTGGAATGTTTCTCCCAGTTGTGTTTTTTTCCTCGGATTTCTTAAATTTTTTGCGAAAAAGGTTAAATGCTTCTTTTAAACCCTTAAGTGAAAAGAATTCTGTTGCTCTAGGGCAGCTGGTTTCAGATTTCCCTCTCAAATACCCCCATCAGTTTTTTCCCATTCCCCAGGGTGATGTGTTTTAAATTAGTGACTATAACCTTTTCTTTCAGATGTTAACGATGACCCCTTGAGTTTCCCCAATTTTGAATCCAATCGGCGTAATTTTGGGAGTGTTGTCTCATTTTTTGGTTCACCCCATCAAACCAAGCCATAAAACCCCCCAAGCTTGTAGTATAATTTTGACTTGGAATTTGCACTTCCTTCAAGTTCGCCCCCCCGGTTAAATATTTTACCCCTTCTTGTAACAAACTTTTGCTTTTTTTTTTTTTAATATAAAGACGCATCGCACGACCTTGATGACCACGAACAACACGTCGCGTTTTTCACAAAAAAACTTTACCAATTATCCATAATAATTCAATCCGCGCTCCCTGTCCCATAAACCTGTTACTTTTATAATTAAAAGGGTTCAGGGAAATTTTGAAAATCATATAATTTAGTGTCTTTTAAAATTTGATTAGATTTTAATTGATAAAGTTACAATTTTAGATAACATTGCGACCGGTGACACACTAGGATTTTTGTAAAATCACAACTGCTCCTTTTCACGCTCCCTGACGTCACATTCACAGTCGCTCCTGACGAGAAAGGAGCTGTTCCTTCTTTCACGGGCCCCTTTTTACGTTCCCCATTACTGCACCATAGACGTTTTGTATTCCCATTTGTTTTCTCGGGCTTTACTGTCAATGCTGCATCTTTAAAATTATCCGGTAGAGGGTACCCAAAAAGTATTAGGAAATAGAAGACTGTTTATCAACGCTTTCAATTGGCATTGCCCTCGTCTCATGTCCAGGTGGCGTAAAAAAGGGCCCAAATTTTCCTTTCTCCTCGCCTTCCGGCGCGTTTTAACAAGTCCGGATAAACTTGTTTCCTTGCTGTCACAGGGAGCGCTGGAACAGGGGCCAAACAAAAATTGCCCCCCCTGTCAAGGCGCGTTGTAACAGGTTCGGGGTAAACATGCTCCTTGTCCTCTGCAAGACAGCGCTGGAACAGGTTCGGAGTAACATGTCCCCCCGTTTCTGTCACAGACAGCGCTGGAACGGGGCCCGGGGCAACCTTGTTCCCTTTTGTCCGGGGTATTTTGGAGAGTCGTACAGGGAAAGGAATAATATTTTTTTCACAAGCCACATTAATTTTAGTTTTTTTTAGAATTGGTTTGGGGGAATCAAAATGATTTTTTAAGGGGAAATATTTCATATTTCAAAAAGCTATTTCCACAATCAAGCAAAGTATGTGATGTTTCTCACAATAATTGCAACATTAAAGATTAACATTAAAGGGAAACCCCAAATTGTGATAAAATGGCTTAAGGCAGGGTTTAAACTACGGCCCCCCTAATGAAAATTTTTTCTAGCCCCCAAAATATTAGAAAAAAAACAATTTTGTTATTTAATAAACTTAAAAGCTAATTACTACATGGAAAATTTTAAAATTGGAAATTTTTTTTCTCAAATTTTTTTACATCAACTCAACAATTCTCTTTAACCCCCTAAGACCCCCGGATATCAAAAAAGTTGCCGACCCCCAGTCCCCGGCGTCACCTCGCACTCTCACTCTCTGGGCTGTCAATGGGACGGGAGTTCAGGTTTTAATTTGGTTGGGTTTTAGGCCCAAGAGATGGTTTCTAAATGGTTTTTTATTTTAAATTTACACAAAGTGGCTACATTTCCTAAAAGTTCAACCTTTTTGTCCCCTAGCAAAATTTGCGTAGTTAGTATTTTGCTGTAACTCAGTGGGTGAAGCAGGTTGCTTATAAAACATTGATGGAGTGGGGTTGAAAATGTTTTTTAGGATAGGGTAAATACTACCTAGCTATATTTAAAAAATTAGCATTTTCTTCTAAAACCCTTTATTTATGATCATTACTAAATACGCTAATGGTTTTAAAGAATTCGGAAGTTTATAAAATAGGAACAAAAAAGTGTAACCCCATTTGCTTTTTGAAGAATAAAAAACCATTTTAAAAATCCACCCTCAGTACACCCCCCCTAGATTCGAACCCTCCTACATCATCGGCAGTCTAGTCTAAAAAAGCGCGCTTAGACCAAACGTCCACCAAGCGGTTCCCTATTATTTAAAAAAAAAAGAAAAACCACTACAATACACAAACTTGTTTTGGGGAAACGTAACCGGGGGAAAGTAAAAGAGCAAGAAAAAAAAAAAATAATAAAGTGACTGGTGCCATCCGGAATCTAATAAGAAAACCAATCTAAATGAACGCTTTAATTCCCATTCAAGCAGACAAGTTTTAACGTTGACAAATAAACTACTTAGAAATTAACAAGTCCGAAACATCACCGTTAAAATTTGATTTAAGTTAGTATAGGTAATAGTAAGACACCAACGTTAAAATATTTTTTAAGTGTAATAATTTAAGTTTTTCTAGTGGGTATGGAAACAAAAACTTTTTTTTTCCCATTCACGCATCGCACAACTCGGTTATCTCGTTTTCATTAAATTTCTACCCCTAGGCACTTTCCAAAAAATTGTGCGTTGCTGTGCCCCAAAGCAAAGGAACGTGATAACTGCTACTAGGCTAGGGAAAGGGTTTGAAAAATGACTGTGACAAAAAGGGCAGTAAAAGGGAAAAGGTCCCGTTTGGAGCAGTAAAAAGTTGCTCCTGCTCCACTAAAGGAGCATTTTTTTTTCCCTCCCAGACACACATGGTTTAAAAAAAAAGGGGTGGGAAAAACCCTGATCAAAGATGAATGTAATAGGGGCCCAACACACACATGAAAGGGGCGGAAACATTTGGGAAATAATAATTTAAATATGACTATGTTGTTATTTTACACCATTTTATAACTACGTTCTATGCCCCCCTAGTTTGCCAAATTTGTAGCATTCCTATTGATGATGCTTTGATGATATTTTTAGTTGAAGAAATTATATATTTTTTATATAAAAGGAATAAAATTCCACCCTGCCCTTTTTAAAAAATTGTATTCTCTCTTTTATATTATATTCAAACAATTATTAAAATATTTTTAAAAAATTTGGACTGATATAGCAATGCAAATTTTAGAAGGGAACACAAACCCGAAAAATACTATTCCTTCGGAAGCTTCAAAATGTAAACCACATTTCTTTCACCACAAATACTTACTTTTTACTCTTGTTTCCTAAGTAAAAAAAATCAGTTGTAATAACTGAAAACTTTCTGTCTAAAAAAGGGAAACTTAATATCAACAATATAAAAATATTTTAAAAATTCGTTTTAAAGATGAATAAATGATATAATTAGAATTAGCTGAAGTATCAAGTAGAGAGGTATTTCATAACAAACATATTTAAAATGAATTTTGGTCAAAATATTGTTTGTATTAAACACACTTTAAAAACTATATAATGGGATCCGGCAATAGTTTCCCACTTTCCCTAAAAAAAATGTGCAGATGCCGTTCTTTTAAAATTCAAAGTCCCTCATCCATATTGAATTATAATAATTAATAAATGAATATAAACCAAACAAGTACTAAGATAAAATGGAAAAAAAGTAAACTTGGAGGGCGGTGTTATACTTGGAGACGATTATTATACTTGGTACCAATGGATTTATGGATGGGGGCAGGATGGGTTAAGGGATGGCGGTTAACAATCATTATTATTTTAACTCTAGTTTTTTATTTAAAGAAATATTAAAGATAGAGTTATTTGAAAACACAGTTCTCTGGTTTTCATATTTAAACTAGTGGATTGTTGTAGTGATGGCTGCAGATTATTGCACTAAAATGTATTGTAAACTTTTTATTTCTAAACGAAATAATATATAATAAGCCTTCACTCAACTTTCTAACTAAACTTCACTCCTCAAAGGCTTACAACTTTACATATTTATCTTTTGGTGTCTAATTGGAATCAAAACTTAATATTTTCCCCCCTTCACGCCACAATGAGAACTTTAAGGCTCTGCCTCCCATAAATGCACGGTTCTAAACAAAAAATTGTTTTTAAGAAAATATTTAATAATTCAACATTGTTGTTTTTTATTTATTTTAGTAACATATCTGGGCATCTTTCATAATTCTTATGGAATTTTCAAACCATGCTAAAAAAAATTTATTGAAATATTTTCATTAAAATGTTTCCATTTCAATGCTTTTTTAAAGGGGGAAAACAACAATTATCATGGATTTATTTATTTATTTGTACAAATAAGCTAGAGTGTTTGTTTTTTAACATATATTTATGAATAAATTTCTTTTTATTTTTAGACATTTTTTTTAATTTGGGTTGCTTCAATAATCACGGTGATATTGAGCTCTAACGACTCCCAAGTCGACACTCTAGTCAAAATAAATGGTTTTTTTAAATACAACTTTTCCTTCTGCAACGAGATGTCTTAGTGATAATAGTGCCGTTAGTATGATAAATTACCCATTTACAAGCTAGTAATCGTTTTGCAGCGTTGGCTAACCTGCTGTATCGGAATGCAGGTGGCAGTGGAGGGTTAAACTAATCTCTTTGACCTTCTTGGTCAAAAAACATTGGGTACCCGTCATTTGGCCTAAAAGGCTTTTGGCCTAAAGTGTTGGCTAAACGCCTTTAGGCCAAATGCCTTTTAGGCCAAATGACTTTAGGCCAAACGCCTTTTAGGCCAAACGCCTTTTAGGCCAAACCCCTTTTTAGGCCAAATCCCCTTTTAGGCCAAACGACTTTTTGTAAAGTTAATTTTTAGACCATTTTTAAAATATTTTTTTTGCTGTCTCCGGAAACATTCGTTAAGATTTTGTATGATGCTAATAGATGGCGAGGTGGTGTAGTGTTTAGTTAAATAGAAATAAAACTACCTTTTTCAAAATATTTTAAGTCTTTCTCAATTTACTACTTCCCAAGCTATAGCAGCACGTCCATTAACCTGTAGTACCACTTTTGTATGTTGAACTTTTTACATTGCCAAGGTTTTGTACTAATTTTGACAAGCCATCTTTTTTAATGTGGGGAGTGCCGGGCCACCACCGTGGTTGGGATTCCCGTTAAAACTGTAGGTCCTTCATTTCATATCACAATCACCCTACCACTACACATTAGCGTAAGTGCGTAAACCCGAAGGGTAGAAAGACGTGGTGCTAATAATAATAATTTTTGTACCGTTTTGTACCAGAAATAAAAAAGTTTTGTACCCGTACGTTTTTATTAATTAGCACATACATGTGGTTACACCATTTTGATAATTTTGTTTTATTTTGAATTTTGAATAATTTTTTTTAAGTGTCAAAGTATATTTTATCAGTCTTTCTAAGTATATTTGTTTATTAATTTTGCTAAATGAATTAATCGATCATTCATTTTTTTATATCATATTAACTTTACTCGAGTTTGCCCACGGCTTCAATCACATTTTAGTTGGTAAATTATCTTATATTTAGCAAATCATCTAAACCAGGTTTTTCTCAAACTCTTTACTCTTGAGCCTTATATGAACATAAAATTAATTGTTAAGACTCTTATTCTTAGAATAAAATTAACTTGTTTACGTTAAAATACAAAAATGAGACAATTATTATTTAATTGATTTAATTATTTTCTGATAAGGCTTTGTAGAAGTTTAAAAAAATAGTAAGGTTTTGTAAGATTTTTAATTTAAATTTTTTATTGCTTATAGGCCAAACAGAATATTATTTTTTAGTCAATCATAATTTAGGCAAGTCGAAAGAAGTGAGAAATTGGTTCACACCTCATCTGAAATCCCTTCGCGCCTCGCAGTTTGAGAAACCCTGATCTAAACTACCAAAAACACAATTTCAGACACGTATGAGGCGAAAACTTTGTATGTTGATGAAGCCAACAAATTAACTACTATAAGAAGTAAAATTTTTATATATATATGCAGTCTTTGCATCAATTTTTTGCTCGCTTACGCAGAGACATTGTTGAAATAAACACCAAAAGAAATAGTTTAAATTTACTAACTAAACATGAATTAATTTTGAAAGAATCACTCTAGTACAAAGCCCCTTCGCTTATAAAAATAAATTGTTCGGTTAGTAATTGTTTCTAATTGGTTTTTAAAAAATTTTCCCTTCTCCTCCCCAATCATAATTTCTCAAAACTCCCATTTAAACACATAGTTTTAAGAATACTTTCTTTATCTATAGTTGTTCTTCTACCTGCCAGCCAAAATTTCGATTTTAAACTATAGATAAAAGGTTTTTTAAAACTCCCCCCGCCCCTCCCTTGATTTCATGGAGTTACATTTTAAAATGCTCAGGACTTATTAGTTTTTTGGAGTGGTGCATTTACGGGCATGCCAAAATTCAATTTTTAACGCACTGCACTGAGATGTAGTAGTTTCTATTAATTTTGTAGATTTTGGACCCTTATTCCCCAACCCACTTTGAAAAATTTTATAGTCTAATGTTATTTTGGCTATCTGGGATTTGATTTATCTTTATTTAATCTTTTCAAAATTTTATTTTTTCCTAATCTCAAAAAGTTTTTTTCTCTATTATACTCCATCACCACTATTTCTCAGAATGCAATATTAAATAATAAAAATAATTATTATTATTTTTTATTATTATGTAAATGTCTATTTGGGTATTGTTTCCCTTTACCTAATTAATAAATTTAAATTCTTTACAATACAGAGAAGTAATTAAATATATTAGTTTTTGAAAATGTTGACCGCCAAGCTCACCTTCCCCCTGCAATTACTCAACTCACTGAGAAATTTCAAATTTTAAGGTTTTTTGGTCATCTTGATGGGTCCTTCCTTATACTAAGGCTACTAGAGTTGTAGGGAAGGCTCGTTCACTTTACCGGCCAGCATTCAGCTCTACCCTAACACGCAGCGCTGCTCTAACGTCTGATCGTAACCTAGCCAAAGCTTGCTTTCTGTTTCAGATCATGTAACTGTGTAGTGCCAGCACTTTTTTTAAAATTATTATTCAGCACCACTTTCTTACTACCCGTTCGGGTTATACGTAGATTTCTAATTACTAATGGATTAGGAATTGGAAGGTTGAATTAGTGAATGTGAACCCGCATTTGCGTGGAGGGAGAGTGGAAAACCATTGAGGACCCCCCCTCCGTTCACTCGCGAGATTAAAACCTCGATCTCCCATCTCGCAGTAGATCTCAACACGACTGCGCGTTAGCTATCCACGCCACCGATGCGGGTCCCGCTCGTTACTAACTTCTTATTTATGTCAAGTATGTTCCAAAGTCAATGTGAATAGTAAAATTTTTTGTATGTTTATTTTTAAGCTTTCTTATAATTTATGCGTGAAGGGTTACGAAAAGTGTCATACCGATACTAAGAAAATGCCGGGTAAGCGTTGTATCGTTGCCGAAATGCAAAAAAGTAATCTAAGAGATCTGGTGTTATACACCAGACTTCCCTAAAGATTCTGATGTCAGAGGGAAGATGTATTCCCTTCTGAACGAGATGGAAAATTGGAGTCTGATTCATATTTTATTTGCTCAGAAACATTTTTTCACCTAATGAATATAAACAAGACCTTCAGTCCTAATGCAGAAAATTTCCTTAATAAAGCAAATTAAAATCGCCCTTTTTTTGTGATGTCTCCGAAAATGTTATCCAAGGGGGAAAATATATCACCCGTGAATCTAGGCATTGTATTAGATTTACGAAACCAATGTAAGTGGTTTCATGGCGTGTAAACATGTCACCCCCAATAGTTTTACTTTATGGAAAAGTCCCTTCTATAGGGGAATTTAATGATTTGTTTAAATAGTTTACTTAACTGCAAGATTTCACATATGCATTTTATAACCTTATTAAACAAATCGATCTTGCTTCATTAATGTGGACAGTAGCCCTGTAAGAAAAAATCTCCCCATGCAAGGTGGATATAGTTTTATGTTATCCGTGCCATCTTAAAACTACTTTAGAACATTATTTCTAAATTTAATAAATCACGTGGCTGTATGACACACATGAAATATGTTTTTTTACAAGAACATATTTTTACGGGTAGTACATGAACAAATGTATATATAACGAAAGTTAATGAAAGCTTTTGGGTTTTTGGTGACGTAAATGTTCACTTAAATTATGTTTTAAACTTTTCAATATAAATTTAATAACCCTCTTGTAAGTAGCCTATTCAAAAAACCAATTTGTAGTATGTGAAAATCTTGAATTTATATTAATGTTCAACTGAGTGTGTCAAACTTTTATATTTAAAGGGTAATATTTGATTCAGCTACATTTGTTTTTATATAATTTGGTAATAATATATCCCCCCCTCAAAGTTGGAGATAATATGTGTGTCCTCCACCTTATCGCCCACTCGCCCCCCCCATATTGGAAATAAAGTTGTCCTCTAAGATTGAAGTTCAAATCCCAGCCGGGTGTAACAAGGGTATTTTTCCCTAAAATGGTACCCCACTCTCAATATACGCAAATTAGGTACATTCAATCTAAAATGTAACATTCCTCATTCCTGGTTCATTAGGTAATTTTATGTATGTGTACAACTCAAACGGGTAGTAAGTCAAAATGAAAAAAAACCTATTGTGATGACTATCAAGAGTATCGGCGAAGCTTTATTAGTGTTGGGCGAGGTAGTTTGTAAAAAACACTATTTTTAAGGAGTTTTTAGGTGCTTGACTCCAAGCCAGTGGAAAAAATATTTGAAAAATGGAATGCCCTAAAAGCTATTTGGGGTGTTCCTTAAGCATTTAGAAATAATAATAGATTGTTATATAATCTTTTTGAAGTTTGATGCAAACCATCTTTCAGCTTCAAATTAAAGTATATCAGGGGGAAGTTTAACAAAATGGTGGGAGGCACATTTCGATGGGGGGAGAAAAATTTGGGTTTAATACCCCACCCATCAACCCTTTCTTCTTTCCCAGTTCACGCCCCAAGAGTGACACTCGATATAAAACTAGTGACAGACACACCGTAGAATGTAGATTATTTCCCCAGAGTCTGACAAACTATCTTAAATCTAGAACAAATACAACATCCAGCCCCTGACATTTAAATTCATCATTGTGAAAGGGGAAAAGCACAGTCAACCAAATGATACGTTTTTCGGACTTCCGGGAATCGAACCTGGGACCTTTATCTCAGTATACAAACACGCTACCAACTGAGATAAAGTGTCGGACTGTGTATTGAAATCAACATTTAGTACGGTTTATTGTGTTGTTAGCAAAATAATTCATATTACGTGATAAAAAAATTACACCTCTGTAACAAAAAAAAAACTGGTACGTTGGTATTAACACTATTAAACAAACCTTATCTCATAAGTCATCGCACTAAAAATATAACTTGTTTTTGAGTGACGCGGAGGTCGGGGTGTAGTGTAGTTCTTCTTTTATATTCATTCAAGTATTAAATTATAAAAGACTTGTGAGTTTTAAATGTATTTATTGAATGATCATAATACTAGTGTAAATTTTTTATGAGAGTTGGGGCCATTCATTTTCTGGTACAAAGGCTCCTTCGGTCTAAAATGTGAAAACCCCCTGGTCTAAGTCAATATATTTTAATGTTTGAATAACACGCTCTGGTAGCTTTGTCAGTTCGAGTACTTTAGTATTAATTTTAAACCGAAATTGGGTGGGGTGCGAGTGATTCTAAAGTTTTCTATATAAGCGAGGTCCTCGGTGTAATAACCCAATCTGTGTTAAGAAACTTAAAAACTAAAACGAACTTAATTACCAGAATGGTGGCTACTAGTTTTTATACATTTTCTTGTATACAATGTATGTAAGTACTATGGTTGTGCTTTTTTCAAATGAGAATATAAGTGGCATTTTTAAATATAATATAAAAAACCAAGTTTAAAAAATTAAGGACAAATTTTAAAGTAAATAATTTAAAAAATTGGGGTTTAAAAATTTTGTTATAAATATGCCCTTTAAAAAGTAGTTAAGGTCATTTTATCATAAAATAATAATTTATAAAAAATAGTTATTAAAAATGAATTAAATTTAAGAATTTTTAAATGAAAAAATCAAAAATATCATTATTTTATTTAATTAAATGTAAAATTTAGTTCAAACCAAAAATTTAGATAAATATATAAATATGTTTATTTTTAGCCAGTTTAAAGATTTCATTTAAAAATTAATAATATAGAAAATAATATTTATCTTAAAAATGTTAAATAAGTTTAAAAAAAAAAAAAAAAAAAGTAATTATAATTAATACAAAAATGTACATTTGTTATATTTGAATTGATGTATTTTTCACTGTCTAAAATTTTTTTTCAAGCAATGAGTAAGCTCTAGTATTGTGTGTTTTTTTCATGAAATTTTACGCCATCAATGCTTCCACATTTTAAAAGCAATTAGAAGGTAGGTATGAGGGAAAATAGAAATTTTGAGAAGTACCCCCGTTTGCGTGGAAAAAAACGGAAACCATTTTGGAAAAATAACCTTAAGTACATGTGTAATTGAGCAGGGCGGGTACAACATTTTTGTCCTCGATTCATTATTTTATAGAAAAATCTTCTTTCAAAATGGAAAGGGTTTAAAATACAATATTTAAAAAAGTTAAAAACACATAACCTTTACACAAAAATTACAAAAAAATACATTATTTTTAAACTATATAAAGCAAAGGATGAAGCAAGACAGAGGTACCCGCCAAAAAACTCGTGAAATCAAAAAATTATGTTAGTGTGGTTTGAAAAGAACCAAAGGAAAGTTCCGGGAAAAAATGAATTTTTGTTATGGTTTACTTAAGGTCGTTTGCTATTATTAGGAATGGAGGAGGAAAGGACCTGCTGCCTAATCCCTCCCTTCAAAGTTCTTGTAGAGTGGACGGTGAAAGAGAAGAGAAAATTTGCCTGTTTGCCCATAACTCAATTTGGCCCCCCACAAATTGTGAAAAAAACTTTTTTGTCTAATCGTTTGTCTCTATTTGTGCTCATATGTGCCCGAACATGAACATTTGTGCTGTTAAAATGGAATTTAGAAAATATTTTAATGTGGTGAGCCAACTTGAGCTCAAACTAGCCACCACATATTGAAAAACAAACATAACAAAATTTTTTAAGTTAATATTTGGGACCATTTGTGCTCATAAGTGCCCGAAATGAACATTTTGTTTCTTTAAAATTATAAAATCTAAAGAACAATTAATGTGGCGGGCTAATTGATCTTCCTTATACCATAACCTGTAGAAAAAATTGAATTCAAGCAGGCCCGCCCATTTTAAAAATATCAATGTACAAATTCTTTTTAACCATTCGTTATTTTTCGTTTGTGTCCATATGTGCCCAAAATGAGTATTGTGCTCTATAATTGAAAATCTAGAAAACGTTTTAAAGTGGTGGCTACTGAGTCTAGTTTTATCGCCTTCATTAAATGTTACTAAAAGGCCAGATTCACAGCCTAAAAGTTAATTTTCGGGCACATATGAGCACAACTAAGAACAACGAATGGTGAATACTAATTTTGTTACATTGATATTAAAAATGTGGTTGGCCAGCTTGAACTATATTTTTCTACAGTTTAATGATATAGGGAAGGTTCAAGTTACCGACATTAATGCTCTCTAGATTTTCTAATTTTAAAGCACAAATGTTCATTTTTCGGCACATAAGAGCAAAATGGAACACAAGGTTGCTTTAAAAAAATTTTGTTATGTTGTGTTTTTTCAATATGTTTGGGGCTAGCTTTGGGCCCAAATTGGGCCACCACATTAAATATTTTCTAAAATGGCCAGTTTAACAGCACAAATGTTCATGTTCGGGCACTTATGAGCATAAATAGAGCACAAACGATTAGACAAAAAAAATTTTTTTCGGCAATGTGTGGCCAACTTGAGTCAGTTGTTGCATCTAGGCTATAAGAGTCACTTTTTGGAATGGAGAACACAAGCCCTCGGTGAGATATTTTTCCAACCAAGCTCGTCAATTATCCCTCTGGCCTTCTGCAGCCATGCATTCGGAGGTCCATTGCTTAATCGACGTTTTCTTGCCCTAGGAAGTTATCATCCTGTAAAGGCTACCACATTTTGTATTTTTACGTTTATGAAACTTAAAAAAGACCAACGAAATCCATAAACTTTTTATTTTTTCAAAGTTGAATAATTCCCAGAATGCTTTGCAATTTCTAGAGGGAAATTAAATATATAGTTTTTAAACAAAGGACCTATTGGTTAACATAGCCCATGTTGTTAATAAATCCCGAAAAAAATATTACACGTTTGAAAAAAAAAAACTGTATAATTTTAAAATAATAATATATAATAATCTAAAATATAATATAGAGTAGGATCAGTCAAAACAAATTAAGTTTTATAATGACCATTGTAATATTTACTGGCAAAATTTATTTAATCTACTATTATTTTACATTAATTATTAACAATAATAAAAAAAATAAGTTATTATACTCAGTGCGCTAAACGAAAAACGGGCGTCACTTCAGACAAAATTTTAAAGTGGGTGGGTTGAATATTTGGTTTCCACTTTCATTTTGCCTTTCGGAATATGTTGTCAAAAGTCCCATAATTTGAATGTACGCATATAATTTTACCGAGCGTAAACGATTTCTGAGAATGGGATTTTTTTTTTGTTTTTCGTTAACTTTATGACCGTGAGATATATTTAACAAGGAAATAATATCGGAAATCTATATATAAAAAAGGTGATATAGTGTTTTGTGAACTACTGATCTAGTTGTATGTAGGATATTGTCAAGTTTTTAGAAATATTGTAACTACCTTGCATCAGTTGTGCTATCTCTATTCAGATGGGAAAAAACTAACAGTACCTTTTACTTCCGAAGATAACCGAAGGTTTTAAAATTTTCATTTTTAGGCCAAATGACTTTAGGCCAACTGCCTTTTAGGCCAAATGCCTTTTAGGCCAAATGCCTTTTAAAGGGCCAAATGCCTTTAGGGCCCAAAAGCCTTTTAGGCCAATGCCTTTTAGGCCAAATGCCCTTAGGCCAAACGCCTTTTAGGCCAAATGCCTTTTAGGCCAAATGACTTTTGGTTTCATTTTTAGGCCAAATGCCTTTAGGCCAAATGCCCTTTTGGCCAAATGCCTTTTTTGGCCAACTGCCGCGTCCCCGAAACATTAATACCAAAGTGCATTAGGATAAGAAGGGCCAAGTCTTTTTATGAAAAATTGCGTAATTAAATATAAACATCTTAATATATTCAGTAAACTAAAATACTCACAAAGTCTTCCTGCTGTGTGAATGAGAGTATTTCTCTATTGATACATTATTTTTTTTAAAAAACCACATGCTTCTCCACCACAAAGTTTTATGACATTAGCCCTTTTTTATCTGAGGCAGTAAAACATGTAAAATTCTTCACTCTTTCTTACATTCTTTCTTGGGTTTTCTCATTCTTGAGCACTAACCCTTGTAATAATAAGTGTTAATATTCAAAGTATATGAAAACTACTGTACATTGAATTTTTAATCCACTATTATAATAAATAAAAATAAACATTCCTGCCATATCAAACATAGTTTTTTTAAATAAATTTTTGGGCTAAATGTAATTTTGGGGACGTTTTCAGTATAATTTTATTTTACGGTTAGGATTTGACTCTCATTGGACTTTGGAATAAGTTATTTTTCAAAAAGTTAATTTAACGAAGTTTTTGGTAATCAAGGTGTGAAAATGTTAATTTTATTTATTAGCGTGTTAAATGTGATTACTTTTAATTTTAATCTGTTTCATCTCGCAGTTTGTGCATCGTTTTGGAAGAAATGTATCGAGTCTCGAACAATAAGTACCCACGGTGATTACTTTTTAATATAATTAACAATATGTGACATTTTTGCTTTCGAACAAAAGCCAAATGGATTGTATAAATTTTGAGGTGTTATATCTTGTGAATAACAAGTTTATGAAGCATGTGTCAATGTAAAAAATTTGGTTTCACAAAAAAATCCCAAATATAAATTGATTATTTAACTGCTTGTCGTAAAGGGTAAGTTTTTTTAATGGGATGCATATTACTGGCGTTAGGCTATCCCGTATCTACTAATTTAAGTACAATGGATGGAGTAGCGATACTTACTGTCGAAATAATATCAAAATTAAGATACAAATAAATATTTTTATATAACAATTTTGGCGTTTAAATTCAATATTTCAAGTACTTTTTTAAAAAAAAAAAAGCTCTTAGCGAAAGTAAATTTTAAACTAAAAAACCTGAAACGCACTTTTTGTATTTTCCCAAAATCTCTTGTCCCTTTGGGCCATTTCGTACCCACGCTAGTCCCTAAGTAATTTAAAAACCAAACAGGGAATCAAAACTAGAAAAGTTACTAAGCGTTTAAAATTTCCCCAATCATTGTTCATTTCATGGGTTTTTACAATTTTGACAAGCCCAGGAGCCGATGTTAAGAAAAATATTTTTAAAAAACCAAATTAAAGTTAAGAATTTTGTGTTCCCTTTTCCTTAAAAAGTAAGTAAGTAATTAAGTAGTTGATACCCAAACCGCCCTTTTGGTATATTTGGTCAGATTTACTGGCTTCAGATCCTTTAAGCCCCGGGTTTTGACCCCCAGTTGCCCCAAAAATTCTGCCCGGGTAAAAGCAGGGGGTCTGAAAGGGAAAACCAAAATAAACCTCGGGGGGCCCAAATGAGGAGATAATTGAATAAAATAAGTAGCCTTAAGCTAAAAACTGAGATAAAAAGTCGGGAGGGCTCGTTGGCAAAACCACAGGGCCCCCTTAGTTGAAAATGTTGGCCCTTAACCCTTTGCCAAATAGGGGCACCCCTCTCGAGGGGGTATAGCCTCCCTTGGCTGACACCATGGAGATATTACTCAAGTTAAACTCTACCAAAGGAAAAAAATTTTTCCCCAAAAAACCCTTTATTTCTGGAAAATTGGGGGAAAATTTCCCTTAATGTTTAAAAACTGTAAACCCCGTATTAAATAACAGAAAAACCCCACTTCGTGGTTTTGAGGGTTTATAAGGTGTCATACATTTTTTTTTGGGCCTGCTGATAGCGGAGCATTTTTGGGGTGCAAATCCTGGTCGGGTCTATTGAGGGTAGTTTTTTCCCCTAAATTTTTCCCCCATCTTCCAAAAAAAAAAACTTGGGAGATAACCTCTCAAATCTTCTTTTTTCCCCATTAATACCCCAAATTTGAATTTTCATATATGCAAAAAACATGAACAGGTGTATGACTGGGGATATCCGTAATAAAAATAAAAATATATTTATAGTCAAAAAATTTTTCAGTCTTAGAAATGAAACTGCTTTTAAAAAAATTTTTTTGCCTCTTTTGCCTTTAAAATTTTTTTAAAATTTAAACCCAAAACCAGTGGCCAAATTTTGCACATTAAAAATTTTTGTTATTTTTTTTTTTACCTGCTTACTAATAAACCAAATAAATGGTACGACAAAATCGTAGCTACATACTCTCCCCGTATAAGGTTTTTTTATATTATTTACAAAATCTTCAAAAATAAAATTATTTTCTAATTTTTAAAAATTAAATAATTTTTTCTCTGATAAAAAAAGTATATATTATTATTTATCCCACCCCCCACCAGATATTTTTTTGAAAAAAATTCAAAAGTGGTACAACAGCATTAACCTGGAGTCACCACTTTGATATGCTAATTACTTCCCAAAAAGGGTTTCGGGTACAAAAATTTTTCTTTGTGGTACAAAACTAGTACAAAACTTTTGGGATTTAAAAAATTCAAAATTTGGGACAAAAACCCCCTTACCTGGGTACCCCTTTATATGCTAATTACTCAAAAGGGTAGGGGAAAAAAAACTTTTTTTGTGGTTTCAAAACGGTACAAAACTTGGGGCAAAAAAAGGACAAAAATTCAAAAGTGGTACAACACTTTAACCGGAGTCACCCACTTTGATATGCCAATTACCAAAAGGGTAAGGGTTCAAAAATTTTTATTTTGGGACAAAACGGTACAAAACTAGAAAAAAATCCCTTTTTCATAAAAAAGTTTTAAAATTCAAAAGGGGTACAACAGCATTTAAAACCCGGAGATAACTTTGATATGCTAATTACTCAAAACGGGTACGGGGTACAAAACTTTTTCATTGTAGTACAAAACGGTACAAAACTAGTACAAAACTTTGGCATCAAAAAAAGTTCAAAATTAAAAAGTAGTACAACAGCATTAATCCTGAGTCACCACTTTGATATGCTAATTACTCAAAATGGGTAACGGTACAAAACTTTTTATTTGTAGTTACAAAACTAGTACAAAACTTTGGCATAAACAAATTAAAAAGTGGTACAACAGCATTAACCTGGAGTCACCACGTTGATATGCTAATTACTCAAAACGGGTACGGGTACACTTTTTCTTTGTGGTACAAAACGGTACAAAACTAGTACAAAACTTTGGCATCAAAAAGGTTCAAAATTCAAAAGTGGTACTACAGGCTAATGGACGTCTAGCTGGCTGGAATGGATAAGCTAATTTTTCTGCTCGAGAGTGTGATTGTATCTTGACGTTTTATCTCCCCACGTCTAGTCAAACTTAGTCGCCTACACACTTTACGGTCCGGCACTACACTTCTTATCTCTCTCAGTTCTTGGAAAAAGTTTGCTTGCTGCCTTTACTGATTACCGGTCGCGGTCGCCAGTCTCCCAATTGTTTAACAAAACAGTAATTCTGTCAACCTGATGGCTGGAATCCACCAGTTTGTATAACGTTAGCAACGCATCTATTTTGAGAGCTGAAAGCTCAACACACCGCCAGGGAGGGTAGGCAGTGCTTTAAAACAACCCCCTGCGAAAATTAAACTTGCGTTGGCAACTACTATTTTTCCTGACATCCTGGATTCCTAATAGTTAAAATAAGACGTCGTTTGTCTAAATATTTTCAGCCATTTCACATAATTTCTATTAACGGAAACGGGCTTATCAAATTATATACAGATATAAATATATGATAAGGAAAGTGATAAAATGTAATAGTGAGAATGAGAGTGTGGTGATTGTGTATGGGGATGAGTATGAGAAAGTGAGTGTGAGTGTGAAACAGTGAATGTAAGAGACTGAGCATGAGCAATTGAGAGAGATCGAGTGAGTGTGAGTGAGTGATAGTGAGAGTATGTGTCTATGAGTGAGAAACATGGCTGGTTCTTGGCATATGCGAGTGATGCATCCGCAGGGGGCCCCCAAGGCTAGTCCTTTTTTTAAATCGTTTAAATAGATGAATAAAAAGATAGAAAAAATATGAGAGCAGTAAAATTAAATTAATTACAAAAGCACCAGCTGTTCGATTAATGTCCGTCAATTTTTTCCTCCTTTCCCCAGGCTATGTCCACTCATCACCCCTTCCTTCTTGAGACCCAGCCACTTGTCGCTCGTCTCTCCTCCTCTATTGAGGCCACGTTGCTAGTCTTCCTCCCTTCCCGAGGCCCACCACTCGTCCCTCCTCTCATCCTGAGGCCACATCACTGGTCTTCTCTCTCTTCCCGAGGCCCCGTTGCTAGCCTCTCCTCTCATCTTGAGCCACGCTCTTCGTCTCTCCTCCCTTCTGAGGCCACATCGCTCATCTCACTTCCCTCCTGAAGCCTCGTCACTCATCTCCTCCAGAGACCACATCGCTAGTCTTCCCTTCCTTCCGGAGCTCGCCACTCGTCCCTCCTCTCCTCCTGAGGCCACGCTCTTCGTCTCTCTCCCTTCCTGAGGCTACATCGCTCATCTCTCCTCTCTTGAAGCCTCGTCATTCATATCCTCCAGAGGCCACATCGCTAGTCTTCCCTTCCTTCCGGAGGCCTCGCCACTCGTCCCTCCTCTCCTCTGAGGCCACGCTCTTCGTCTTCCTCCCTTCCTGAGGCCACATCGCTCATCTCTCCTCCTCTCCTGAGGCCACATTGCTCGTCTATCCTCCTCTCCTCAGGCCCTGTTGTTTGTTTCTCCTCTCTTGAGGCCACGTTGCTTGTCTTGCCTCTTTGAGACCACTTGCTCGTCTCACCTCCTGAGGCCACGTCGCACGTCTCCCTTTCTGTTAATTCTGTGATCAGATGGCAAAACCTGATATGTGCACTTTTGCTAATTTTTCAGGAGAGCTATTTTAAATTCAGATATAGTTTGAATCCTTCTAGCAGGTTAGAAATGATAAAAGATTATATGATTGCTGATAAATTTCATTGAACCATACATGTACAATATTATGTTGGAGTTTTGTTGCTAATTGTTGGCCACAAACCAAGATTTTCTCACTTTTCCAATATATTATTTTTTTGTGATCTTACAACAATGTTATAAGATTTGTTTGGTAAGGTGGTAAAACCTGATAAGTGAGATAACTAAATAATATGAGGCTTTGAAAAAAATACAGAATGCCTAATGGGTCACCACTGGAGGAGCAAGCACTGGTAGGTGTACTGGCCGGGTTGCCGGAATTGTTATACCCATACACATGACTCAACAGGACAATCCCAAACTACCAGAAATTATAAACGATCAAGCCAGAGTGAGGTTAGACAAAACTACAAAATCAAAGATGATATATTATTATATAAGCCATCGAGAAGGTCCGGTTGGAAACTATACGTGCCGATTCTCACACCCAAGTATTCTTAGAGTATTTCCACGTGTCACCAATAGGGGCCCACCTATGAGGGGCTAAGAATGGTGGCAAAGGTCAAGGGACAATTTTTTTGGCCCGGCATGGAACGGGAAGTACGTGACCGAGTTTGCTCATGTGAGGTTCGTTTGCGTTCTAAACCAGCCTAGAATCGTAAGACACGGATTTTTATCCTCGGACTTTAGCTCAATTTCCTATGCAGAGATTGTATGTTGACCTTTTTGGTCCCTTACCGAGGTCCAGCGATGGCAATGTTATTTTACTGACAGTATTTAGATGCCTTCTACAAGTTTGTTTGGCTTATACCTTGAGGCGCCCCACATCCTCGTCTGTGGTCAAAGCCTGAATAGAGAAGTTTTCAAGAACTTCGGTTTCCCCTGCTCCATTGTTTCGGATAATGGAAGCCAGTTCACCTTTCAGTTATTCAAAGATAGGTGTTTTTCCAGTGGTATTAGACATTTTACCACTAGTTCATTTTATCCGAATCCGAACCACGTCGAATGTTTCCATAAAAACCTTATAGCCGCTTTGATAGCCTATCATCATCCATTTCATAGGAAATGGGACTTCACGCTACTTTGGCTACAATTGGCACTCAACTCCGCAACCAACACCAGTCACAAGTTTAATCCAGTTGAATTGTTATTATGCTACGAACAGCTGTCACCTATTAATCTGCCCTGGGAGTTATATTCAGGGTTTTTAGAGGAAGAACCCCAGAAAAGAATGGTGGCAAAATGGGAAGTAACGTTTAGAGAGTTGAAAAAGTTGCGCGACATATTCGTCCGAAGATATGACACTCAGAGAGCGCAAGTGCCATATAAGATAGGTGACATGGTCATGTACGAGCTTCACACTCTGTCTGAGTAAAGCAGCGGAAGGAGTGACGGCTAAGTTAAGCTACAAGTGGTCAAAACCTATGGTAGTCAGTTTTTGACCCCGGTGACGGTCCTACTAATTGACCCTCTTTCCAAATTCCCAAGTCGCAGAGCCCACGTCTCACAACTCAATCCTGTGCGTAGTGATGTGTTCAGCAGAGAAGTTTGGTTTCCCTCTTCTCAGTCGTCGCTTGATTTCTCTTGGCATGTCCCCTTGATCTAATAGATTTGGTGACTACAACGACGCATAGGATGGGAAGGGCCTTTTATTCTTTTGTGTGTGGGTATTTTCTGTATAAATTGATGTTATTCCGGTTGCTGGGTATATTTTGTAACTTCTCTGATTGACCTTGACAGAATCCTTAAGGAAAGAGGTGGGTGATCCGTTCTAAAGGACACCCGTAGGGAGGATTAGATGGGGCTATTCTAATAGCACTTTAAGTACCTACGTACCATAGGCATTTATATATAAAAAGATGTAACATAATATATAATAAGTCCTATGTCATATTTCAAAAGGGTTTCCCTAAAATGAAAAAAAAAAAATATATATAGGTATGGAATCCCTCGAATGTAAATTAGATGTCAAAAAAAATATATATGGATAAGTAAAAGTGATTTATTTGAACTGAACATTTAAAAAAACTGTAAACATTTTGAAGTTTTACCTAATTTGACATAGTGTGGGTGATTTCAGTTTGCTATATTATTCTAAATGTATTATATCCAAAAGACGACCGGTCGCTCTAGGCATACATTGTTTTTATGAGGTTTAGTATATTATGTTTACTTTGTATTTATGAGGTTCAGCTAGGTTTAGTCTAGGTATACAGTGTATTTGTGAGGTTTAGTCAATGCTTACATTGCATTTATGAGGTTTAGTTAATGTTTATATTGAATTTATGGAATCAGTCTGTTTACATTGTATTTATTAGGTTAGGTCTTAGTTTACAGTTTGTTTATTGGTTATTTATTATCTTTTTGTACTGTACTATTATTTGTATTTCTAATATTAAGGAGGGTAAGTGTTTGTGACGTGTGGGTTTTTGGGGGCGGGCATAGACAACTGTAACGTTAGGATAGGTGATAGATCAGAGAGAGTTTGCCTGAGGCGAACAGCAATGAAGTATCGTTAGACTCGTACCTCCTGGTATGTGTAGGTAGTGAGTCAGTCATCATCCCCAAGACCACTCACACGTCACGGGATCTTAGTGTGTTTTGTAACTTTAACAATAAACTATATACATAACTTCATATCAACGATTTGATTATTGCTTCTGAAACTTATCCACGGCCTATGCGAGCCGACAGTACTATTGGACTGCTCTAATCTTTTATAAAAAATTATCTACGAGGCTCGCATTATACAGTTCACAGGGGGCCCCAAATAGCCTAGGACAGCCCTGGTAAGAGAGAGAAATACCGTGAGAAGAGGGAAAAAGTGTGTGTGTACGTGAAAATATAGTGAGTGTGTGTGTGTGTGTGTGTGTGTTGTAAAAGATAGAGAATTAGAACATGTGAAGGAGAATGCGTGATAAAGTGTGTGTGTGGATGTGTGAGAGATAGAAAAAGATAGAGTATAAGATTTTGGGAAAGATTTGTGTGAAAGAGAGAAAATGCGAGGCTGTGGGAGAGATTAGCTTGGAGAGAGAAAGTTAGAGAAAGAAAATTAAAGTGATAGAGAGTTAGAGAGAGTGAAATTGAGAGGGGGTTTGAGAGAGAGTGAGTGAGTTTGAGATGTAGAATGTGAGAGTAAGATAGAGAGAATGACATTTAAATATAGTGATTTAGAGAGAGTTTGAGAGAGAGGAAGTGTGAAAAAAGAACTTGTTTGGGAGAGAGAGGAGAAAAAGAGAGTTTAATAGACTATAATAAAGATAATGTGAGCGAAATTGTGTGACAGTGTATGTGAGGATAGTGTGTGTGTGTGAGAGAGAGAATGAGAAGATTATGAGATAGTGTGTGTATGTGTGTGTGAGGGGAGAGAGTGAGTGTGTGTGCCAAATATAATGTGAAATTATAGATTTGGTATACAAAACATTTTTTTTAAATATATTCTAAAAATTACCCGATATAAATGAAAACATAGCTTAACTTATGTATTTGTGCTGTTTTACTATTCCCTAAAATGAATATCCAAACCCATTATTTGAATAAAATGAACATCATAAACCCGTCATTTGAAAAAAAAATTAATACCAAAATTCATTCATAATATCTAAAATGATTATTTTTAAACATCATTAAAAATCATTTTTTTTGTTTTTGAGCTTATAATACATACCAAAAAATTTTAAATAATTTTTCTCATTACGTTAAACAAAATATACAATATTTTCACGAACTTAACAACATAACCCTTTAATTTTTCAACTATTCTCAATTATCGATTTAAAATGCAAATTAACAATAACTTTTCCAATAAAAAATAAAACGTTTCCCAGTTTAGGCATTTAAATTTAAATGTGCTATGACCAGCATCCAAAGAATAATATTCATCCAAACGTTGTGTTTGTGTTCGGATCGGACCAACAAAAAGGATTTAATTATTATTTCTTAGCCAAAGAGACATATTTTATTTAGAGATTTACAATCATGCATCAAATAACGGTCTCCATGGTGACTAAACAAAGAATGAAAAACTTAAAAATTCACTGTGAAAATCGAGTTTTCGTGTAAAGTTTATTTTTCCTGACATCCTGGACCCCTAAACCGTTAAAATGAGTGGTAGTTTGTCGAAATATGTTCAGCCATTTCCTCATAATTCCTGTTACCGTAACGGACTTATTAAATTATATATAAGACTAGCGGATCGTTGCAGAATACCTGCATATTATTGCACTAAAATGTATTATAGATTTATTATTGAGAAAAAATATATGTAACAAGATCTCACTTGACCTTCTAATTAAAAGTTTACTCATTAAAGGTTATCAAATTACATGGATATTAGTGTTTGAGTTGAATCAAAACTTATATTTTCCATCTCAGTCCACGATGAGAAATTTAAAAGACCCCTCTCCAGCTCTATCTATTCAATGCACCAAACCACCTCAAGATTATTCAGCTGTAATTATTTTTAATAAAGAGAAATATTCTATTTGCCGAGATACAATTTTACGCAAAATAATGGTTTCCATGGTGATGTAAACAAAGAATGATTGTACAGTTTAGCCTCTGCCACACGGAATGAAAATATGGGAAATTTGCAAGAAAATTTAGTTTAAGTGTAGGCTAATATTTTTGCTGGCATTGGTTAAGAGCTTAAAACCGTTTACTCTTAATTTCAACTATAAAAATGGGCTTATTAAATTATATTGTGGGTGGGTGTGGGTGTGGGTGTGTGTGGGAATGAAAAAGAGAGTGTAAAATTTTTGGGAAGCTATTGTGTGAAAAAGAGAAAATGTGAGGGCATGTGAGAGAGAGTTGAGACAGGGTTTAAGAAAGTGTTGGGGAGAGTTTGAGAGAGAAAGTGAGTTTGAAATAGAGAGCAAAATTGATATATATTATAATATATTTATATATATATATATAGAGAGAGAGAGAGAAATGAGCATGATTTAGAGAGTGTTTGAGAGAGTTTTTGAGTAATACAAAGTGAACGTTTGAGAGATAGGGAGCGAGCATTTGAGTTAGCTTAAGAGGTTATAATATAGATAATGTAAGAGAAATTGTGTAATAGTGTGTATGTGAGGGTAGATAGTGTGTGAGAGAGAGGGATAAAGTCTGAGAAAGAGAATAAGAGAAGATCTTATGAGAGAGAGAGTGTGTGTGTGCACGAGGGGGGAGAATGTGAGTGAGGGTGTGAGAGCGTTAAAGAGAATGTGTGTGAGAGCGTGAGATAGTCTGATCGAGAAAGAATGTTTTTTTGCACGCATCTACGCCGTTCGGGCTATATGAATTTATTGCTAATCATGCCAATGTGTTAGGGATGAAGACGGTTGATTCTAGAGGAAGTGCACCCCACATTTGTTTGGAATGAGAGTTGAAAACATTTAGGAAAAATCACCGTCATTGCACCCAAACGGAATTGAACTCAATCTCCCTTTCCATCGGCAGTCCATTCTAGTGTGAGTGTGAAGCCAGACCAGAGGCTGGCAACCTTTTTGATATTGTGGGTTTTATGGGTTTAAAAAATTTTTTGGCTAATTTGAAAAAAAGTAGAGCAAAAAAAAAGTTCAATTTTACATTTACAATTAGTAATTAGCTATTAAGTCAATTTTTTTTGAATAAATTGTTTGTTTGCTAAATATTTTGTGGGCTAGATAAAATCAGTCAGTCAGTAGATTGTGACCCTTGCCTTAAATTATTTTACCACCAAAACGGGTCCCTTCAATGTTATCATCAACGTAACAATTTATTGTGAGAATACATCACATACTGTACTTGTATTGTGGAAATAATGTTTTGTACTACTAAAGATTTTCCCTTCAAAACTAATTTGTGACTCCCCAAACCAATCTCTAAGCTAGGCCTATATACTAGTAAGTAAGGTTGCGCCGGACTTGATCTCAGAGCTGTGGCAAGAACGCAAAGCATCCACTTCTTTCTACTGTACGACTGCTCTAAAATATCTTCGGAGCATAAAGGAACAAGGTTGATCCGGACTGGTTCCAGTGATGCCTGTGATAGAGAGGCGAGGAATAAGTTTATCTGGACCTGTTACAGTGTGTATTTGATCCGTGGACCAGTGACAAAAAGGAACAGCTCCTTTCGTTGCCAGGAACAGGTTGTGAATTGTGACGTCAGAGGAGCAGTGACAAAGGAGCAGGTTGTGATTTCACAAAACCCCCACAAAGAAATAAAAAAAATGTGAGCTAATTTTTCCTGAATGTGTGTATTATTAATCACCACATCATTCACCCCATCTCTTAAAAAGATATTTTAAACGCTTTTGGAGACCTTATTTGGAATGATAAAACAAATCCAGATTCTATTTGCACTCTCAAATGTAAAGTTGCATCTAAGAAAATCATAAAGAGATTAACATTGAGGAAAATTTTTATCTTAAATTTTAAAATGAAATATGTCTAAAAGAAATATGGGTTATTGCAATAAAAGTATCAATTATTATTCTTATTTAATAATTATAATCATGTTTATTAAACTACAATTTAATCTTTGTTCAATAGTTTAATTCATATTGTAGGTGACCTGGTGGTCTAGGGGTAAGGTTTGTCGGACCTTCTGTGCTGGGGTCCGGGGTTCAATCCTCAGGTCCCGGCACAGATTTATCTGATTACCAAACCCTTCCTACACCTCTGACAAGACATCTTGTGAATGTGGGGAATGCCAGGCCTCCACCATGGTTCGGATTCCACGTTAAAATGTAGGTCCTCCATTTCATCTCACAATCACCCTACCATTACACATTAGCATAAGTGAGTATAACCCGAGCAGGTAGTAAGACGCGGTGCTAATAATAATAATAATTAATATTTGTAGTAATGTTGTGATGCCTTAGCTTAGTCCCTTTTTAATATTCAACATATATGTTTTTTCCTTTCTAATGAGTTTTTGTTTAACACAGGTTTTTTCTTCAAATAACTTCTCTTAGAACCAAATTCAATATTTTTATAGAGTTGAGTTGTTTTACCAGCATATTTATAATGTCTACTATTTTCTTTATTCATTGATAAAATAAAACAGAAGTGAAAATATAACTTTTATGAATCTGAGGGAGTTCCACCTTGTCTGTTCATAAGCACTACATTGAAATTGTGTTGTATCTTTCTCCATTAATATGT